>JAYMFT010162918.1:0-12388 GCA_038088735.1 Panulirus argus | reverse complement strand
TATATATGGATAGAGTTCCCTACTGGGCGCTGAGGATTTGAACTCAAGAGCACCGCGTAGGAGGCTGATGAGTTATCCACTCAGCTACTAACGGACAAAAACTTTCCATTTCAGACAAGTAAATGATCCAATGAGATCCCCGTCAGTTTTCATTCTTTTTACATTAACAGACATGTTACGGGCAAGAAATGCTCCGGTAAATGGACAACATTTTGATTCGGAAACTATGGCCTGTATTCGACTCCCGACAAGTGAAACACAAACTGCTTTGTATTAATCTCCCGGTTGTTAGACGCCCCTAATACCGGTTTTGGTGCACTGAAGGTAAATTTTCCCATAGGTAGATTTAAGATAACTTCCTTTCCTGTTAGAGAAGTGGGAGGATATAGCCTGAGGGATAACACTACTTCCTTATATTACAAGGGCTTGTATAAAAGAATCCATTCAGAACAATCATCCATATACGAACTACTAGAAAAAAAAAAGAGGGACTGTTAAAGAAAAAAGGTTTAGTTGAACAAACACTCCGATATCAAAATATGGATATTGACAGAAGGTAAGCAAACACCATGTTGAAGTACTTGAGCTATATATTTAAACTGGTGCTTTGTTGGCAAAAAAGTGAAGGAAACCTATTGAAAAGCACAGCTCGACCCTAACCAAGTGTGTAACAGATTTAGAATGATAAGATATTCCGTGTTTGGAAGCACTCTCTTCTGTTTTGTAATGCAGAGCTATATTCAAGCGATATATATAATCTTGTACTGGATTTGCTGTGATTAGTATTATGTATTTCCTTATTTCTTTACAACCTTGAAAAATTAGAATAATTTTGTTTTGTTCAGTTACCCTTAAAATACCATTATGTTTTTTTTCATAGATTCGAAGAATGTTATAATTCTTTTATTCTTCAATTATGTGATTGACAGTATTTTTGTAATGTAAATCACTATTATTATAAAAATTGTAGTTTATTATTATAAAAGCTGTAGTTTTCACTTTTCTGTAGATAGTAGTGGTTGTTATGTTAATTTAATAATTTTGGAAGCTGGAGCTAAACTGCCGAAACGCCGATTCGCTCTTGCTGCTCATTGCTTGGGACATATCTAGACGAGCGCACTGGTTTCTCTGTATAATCAGGTCGTATTTGCCCTTACTGTTGTCACCTGTCCTCGATTAATTGTTATATCGAAGGATAAGGGTATAGGCATTATTTATAGAAGGAAATAGAGCAGTGTTTATGAGACGTAAATTTCAGATTTAATTAGAATAAATGTTTCGTTGGCTAGTCCTCCACCAAGGCGTGCATCTTGTGGTCGTATAATAATTTGTTTTGCTATTACTTGTAATATATTATTTTGTTGATTGTTTCATGTGTATTAGTGATCCTGACCTATGTGTTTATTGATATGTGATACGTACAAATTTGGGTTTGGTGTTTAGAGATGTCACTCTCGACTTTTACTCAGAGGTAAAAGTTATGTGTTAAGGGATCGAGACCCACCGTAGTTGAGGGGGGTTGGGATCGTAACATGTGGGGGTCTGTCCGGGAGTGGATTGTACCTTTGTAAGTGTACCAGTGTGAACCAAACTGAATACTCTGTTGTAACCAGAAGTAAGAGTGAAAATCTTCGTTAAGTGCAAACCATTGTACTGTGTGGTTAGGTCAGGTCATTTATTGTGTTATGCGTAAAAAAGCTTAGTGTGAATTATGGTTGAATATGATGTGAACAAGTTTGCGGAGTCCCCAAACTTCCTTAATTAGTACCAGTACACTAGAGATGAGTTGTTGCAAATAGCAAGAGTGTATGAAATTCACTTACGGTCAGGTACATAAATGGAAATACAAGCAGACTTGGTGGAAGAGCTAAAATCTGTGGGTATAATAGGAGATGAGAAAGAAAGGATTAAAGATGTTGACCCTGATGTAGAGATGAGCATGAGTGAACGTGTAATGTTAGCGAGGTTGAGATTAGAAATTGAATTTATGAGAGCACAAATGCAAATGCATATTGAGGATATTGAGGCAGAAAATAAGAGGACACAAATGCAGATTGAGGCAGAGGATAAGAGGACACAACTGCAGATTAAGGCAGATGAAGTGTTTAGGTTGAAAAAGACAGAGGCTGATGCACAGATGGGTTCCAGTCAAGCTAATAAAGATGTGGATGCCAGAGTGAGTCATTTGCCTGAGTTTTTAGAAGAAGAGACTGAGGATTTCTTTGATCAGTTTGAGAAAATAGCCACTTTGAAAGACTGGCATAAGATTGACTGGGCAATTCTTGTTCAAACAAAATTCAGAGGTGAAGCAATAGAGGTATATACATGTTTAGGTATAATAGAATGCGTTGATTATGAAGTAGTCAAAGAAGCGTTTTTACAAACTTTGAATGAGCCCAGAAGTCTACAGAGGAAGGTTTAGAGGTCTGAGGAAATTTCCTGAGCAGGCTCATTTAGAATCAGCGAGATTATGGGAAATTAAATGGAACAAGTGGTTTAAATCTGAAGATGTCAAAACCATGGAAGCCTTGAGGCAAATGATTATGCATTTGAAAGAATTAGCACATCCCGATATTAAATATGAAGTCAGTAAAGACAAAGTTAAGGATCTGAAAGAGGCTGCACGCTTAGCAGATCAACTAGCAGTTGCATATAGAATGTACAGGGAAGAGATATTAAACAAACGGAGAGGATACAAACAATGTGAATATCAGTCCAGTGACAAAGGTCAACCAAACCAAGCTAAGTTTTTTCAAAAGAAGGTTCAAATTATTATCATAAACAAAATGTGGGTGATGAGGTGCAAGGTCATCCACGAAAACATGTTACTAAGTCACAGTCAGGTTTTAACATAACTGAGGACCGGCAGGAGAGGCCGCCGGTGAGATGTTATGCATGTGGGGAAAAAGGTCATATCAAATTTCAGTGTAAAGATAACTCAAAGTCAGCTGCATTAACTGTTGCTTGGGGGAAACCTTGAAATGTATATACATAGTAAGATAAGAGGTGTACCAGGGACAGTAAAGTTAAAAGGTGTGCGGTTAATTTTAAACCATTCCTGACAAGGGAAGATATCACTGGAAGGGGGGTCCTAAGAAGAAGCTCTTGATCCTTCGGGACACCAGAGCTAACCAAAGCCTAGATCTCAAGGAATTGCTAGAGTGGACCGCAGTGTCGTACTCAGGTGAGGAGGTAAGTGTCAGAGGGTTAGGAGCGCGACTGAAAATTCCGCTGCATCGTGCTAACTTTGAGATTGGATTTGTTAATGGTAAAGATGAAGTTGGTGTAAGTGATGAACTTCTTATCCAAGGAGTGGACATATTGCAAGCAAACGATTTGGATGGAGACGGAGTAGTTCCAGAACCAAAAATGATTGATGATCCCCTTGTTCTTGTTAAACCTAATTCTGTTGGTTCGTTTCCTCCTGAAACAAATGTTGATGTCTCTGTTCCTGAATATGATAGAACAGAAAGTTCTGATGATGTAAAAGGAGTTCCTGACGGGGGTACTAATACGTACCAGCCACACTTACATTCTCTATGTGATGATTATTGCAGAATGAAAAATACTGATGTATATTTTTGCTTGTGTTGTGACTAAAGCGATAACTCGGAGATGTCGATGATATATGGTTAGGTGAACTATTTAAGGAGGGGTGTGATGTCAAGTTATGTGACAAAGTGGAGTACAAAAAGTGGATTATCTTCCAGATTTCAAAGTTGATAAAGATGAGTTGATAAAGTTTCATTTGGAAGATAGCAGTTTGAAGGAAGGTTGGAGTGAAGCAGAGAGAAATGGCCTGTAGGATGATTCGTCTGTAGGATTCTATATTCATGATGGGTTATTACTGAGAAAGTGGAGACGTCTTAGTGTTCCTATGTCAGATCACTGGGAGATGAAAAAGCAGATTGGAGTTCCTCGGGTGTATAGGAATAATATCATTGCTTTATTCCATGATTCTAGTTTATCTGGACATTTAGGAATAAGAAAATGTAAGTATGCTACTGGCGCATTAATATTAGCCTGGTATTAAGAAAGATGTTCCCGATTTATGTAAAAGTTATTCAAATTGTCAGAAAGTAGGAAAACCAAATCAGCTTATTTACTCAGTTCTAGATATTGGCAAACCTTTTAGTAAAAGCACATTTAATTGTGTTGGATTTTTGCCGAAAACTCGTTGAGGAAATACTTATTTGTTGACTATCATGTGTTTGTCTACTCGCTTTTCCGAAGCAATTCCGCTATGGAGTATCCACACAAGAAACACTGAGAGTTAGTTAAAAATTTTTTGTGGGTGGGATTGCCAGAAACAGTTCAATCAGATCAAGGGAGCATTTTCACTTCCACTATGTTTGAAAAGTTTTGAAAGGACTTCACACTGAGCAGTCTTTCAAGTCCATATCACCCTCAAAGTCTAGGTAGCTTAGAACGGTTTCATTAAACGTTGAAGAATACTTTGAGAATGTAGTGTGAAGAACTTGGAATGGATTGGGATGAGGGTGTCCCGTTAACTCTGTTTTCCTTGAGAGACGCTTTGCAGGAGTCAACGGGGTTTAGCCCATTTGAGCTTGTTTTTGGCCATGATGGGAAGGGGGCTATTGAGTTATGTTGAAGGAAAAGTAGTTAGGAAGCGACAGCTCTACGAATTCGCTACGCTATGTATGTGATTTCAAGAGAAGACTGTTAAGAGCTCGTGAGCTGGCCAGTGAGGACATGAAGGAGTCCCAGGATGACATGAAAATCTGGTACGATCATAGTGCCTGAGCCCGAGAATTCTAGCCAGGAAAGAAGGGTTTAGTGTGATTGCCGATGCAAGGTAACCATCTCAAATAAAGATATAGTGGTCCGTCGATAGTAGAAAAGATAGTAGATTTGAATTATGTTGTAAACACACCAGACAGGCGCAAGAACCAGTTATGTAATGCTCATTTAATGAAGCCTTATTTTGAGAGAAAATGTGAAAGGTGGATCATCATTGGTGATGATAGTACGTTCAATAGTTAAGTGATTGCTATTACTGTATTATTTGTACCCTGTGTATGTAAATTGTTCAGTCTTTCATTGCGCACGTAGATTACAATAGTATACATGTTATGGCTATGATTTTCAGATGGATTATGTTATTACCTATGCATGCCGCTGTGCACTTGTTTGTTTCGACGATTTGAAGTGGCGGGAAGCGGGCGTTGTGTTTGTAACCTCTCTGTGCCGGGCTTTGGAGGTGGTGGTCAGGCGGGTATACGGGGAAAATGCAGGTACAGTATTCCGTTATTTAAGTCGGAGGATTTATGGTTTTGGTGAATATAGGTCATTTGTTGAGAAGAAGATTGCTATACTTATGTAGGAAACTGTGTTACCTTGGCAGGACTGAAGGGGAACTTGGTGGTGAACTTGATCCTGATCGTCTGTGATACTGTTTAGCATTCATTTCATACTTAAAGCCTGCAGCGTTGCAATGTGAGTGTGATGTTTCTGAATTCATGTATAGTGTACATAGTGCAGTTGATGATATATGGCATTGTGGTTCTGTGATGTTATTATACCGTATGGTTGCTTGGCGGCGTTAGCCGGGTAAATGTGGTCAGGGAACATGTGTTCGGCTATATTGTGATATTGTATTTCCCACATTGGTGTTTGGTGGTTTATAGAATATGAATTTTACCAGTGTTTCTATTGTGGAGTTTATCGAGGTGGTATGCCTACTGATTTATGATGTACTTCACAGGTTGAAATAAGGATTACAACAACCTCAAGGGTTTAGTGTGAAACAAAAGGGAAGAAGTGAGTTGCGGCTGTGTAAAGATTGACGATAAAAAACATTTACGGTCCAAGATGATGTTAAGCTAAGTACTAGGTATGAGTATATGAAGATAAAACTTTGAAAAACTGAGATATTTAGTAAGAAAGAAAGTAAGATTGAACATATGGACACTGCACAAAGACGCGAAACTATGGAAATCATAAATGAATACAAGTCACTATTTCCTGATGCTCCCAGAAGAGCGAGCGTTATGATTCATGATGTAGAAGTAGAAAATGTTTCTCCAATCAAACAACATCCTTACCACGTGTGTCCGAAGAAAAGAGAGGTAATGAGAAGGGAAGTAGAATACATGCTCGAGCATGATTAATAGAACCAAGTAATAGCACATAGAGCTCACCAAGTGCGTTAGTTCCTAAACTAGACGGTTCTCACAGATCTTGTACAGACTATAGCGAGGTCAACAATGTAATCAAATCTGAATCATATCCTGTTACTAGAGTCGATGACTATATTGACCAAGTGAGAGATGCGAGGTTTGTGAATAAGTTCGATTTGTTGAAAGGATATTGGCAGGTAGGGCCGACTGAGAGAGCGAAAGCCGTCTCTGCATTCTTCTACTCATTCAACCTCCCACCACCACTCCCTCCAAAACCCTCCCAATACCTTCCATCCCCCTTTCCCGACCCTCCAAGCTACGCCAAGACTGAAGACATCTCCAACTTTACTTCAGCCACAATGCATGAGCAAACATGGATGGGTTATACCAATATAGACTGTTGCCAATTGGCATGAAGAACAGTTGAAGTTGTTTTCAGAGGTTAGTACATGAAGTTTTGCGTGTTGCTGAGAATTTTTCTGTAAATATCGATGATATTGTGTTGTATTCTAGGGAGTGGGATGAACACGTGTCCTTGATTAGGAAACTGCTTGGAAGGTTAGATTAGGCAAAATCACTTCAGTAAAAGTGATTGCGTGAAGGCTCATGTTGTGTACTTAGGTTACATGGTGGGACAAGGAGAAATACGGCCGGTTAATGCAAAGCTGAAAGTACCTATAGCGGCATATCCTGTTTCTTCATTCAAACAGAAAAGAGTTATAGAGATTCCTTGGAATAAGTTGTTATTACAGAGGGTTTTGTAATAATTTTTCCACTGTTGCGTTACCATTAACGCGACTGTTGTCTAATAAGGTAAAATATGTGTTGGATGGCAACTGTATTCATGCTTTTGTTAAGATAAAACAAATGTTAATTAGTGCTCCAATTCTATGCACCCCAGATTATGAAAGCCCATTTAAGTCGTATGTGGACGCTCTTGATGCCGGTGTTGGCGGGGTGTTAATGCAGGAGAAACAAGGCATTAATCATCAATCGTTAATTTTCTATAAAATTTCTTCGTATTCAGAGAAATTATAGTACTATTAAGAAGGAAACTTTATCTTTGATTTTTAGTTTACTGAATTTCTGTGTTTATTTGAGAGGGTTAGAAAAAACGCATTTTAGTTTTTACGGATCATAATTCTTTAGTTTTTTGTACGATATGAAGAATTCTAATTAGCGGTTAATCCGTTGGAGACTTATGTTACAAGATAACGATTTAGATATTCAGCATGTAAGAGGGAAAGATAAAATTGTAGCTGGTGCATTGTTCCTCATGCCCGTGAGTCTTAAGTTAACCTGAGGGAAAACTTATGCCTTTTTTGATGAGGGAGATGTTATGTATTTCCGTATTTACGACCCTCAAATGAAATGTTTCTGTTTTGTACAGTGTCTCTTAATATACCATTACATTTTCTTTCAAAAGTTCGAAGAATTTTATAGATCTTCTACTCTTTTATAATGTCACTGACATTATTTATCTTATACAAATTATTATAAAGTATTTTAAGAATTATGATTATTACCTTTCTGTATAAAGAAGTGCTTTATATGTTAATACAATAATTTTAGGCGCTGGAGCTAAATTGCCGAAATGCAGATTCGTTCTCTTTGCTGTTTGCTTGCTAGGTGATTAGACGTGAGCACTGGTTTCTCTATATTATCAGGATGTATTTGCCTTTATTGTTGTCACCTGTCCTTGATTAGGTGTCATATCGAAGGATAAGGGTATAGGCATTATTTTTAGAAGGAATGAGGGCAGTATCTGTGAACTGATGTAAATTTCAGTTTTGATTGGAATATATGTTTCGGTGGCTAGTCTGCCACGGCTTCCATCTTGTGTTCGGATAATAATTTGTATTTTGTTACTATTTGTGATATGCTGTTATGTTGGTTGTTTCAAGTATATAAGTGATCCAGACCTATCTATTTATTGAAATGATATAAGTACAAATTTGGGTTTGGTGTTTAGAGATGTCACTCCCGACTTTTACCTAAACGTACGCGGCGTCTAGACGTAACTGCGTCTAAACAACCTAGTATATGAACCGAAGCCGTTACCTCAGGACATAAGCCTGGGCTAATGTGTTAAGGGGTCTAGTCCCACCGTAATTGAGGGAGGTTGGAATTATGACAGAAGCTTGTCTTCAAAGTAGTTAAACATCTACCGTTTTACTGAGTTTCGTCTGGTTACTAGACGGATATCAATGTGGCATAAAACTAAGCTGTGCTTAACCAAAGAGAATCAGTATAAATTGTCAAATATCTTTAATTCTCCGGGCCGCAACCAAGAGCTAGTTTAACTAAGATCCGTATATTTAGTATCGAGTGGAGTGGTAACGAGAAAATATAGAATCTGGATATAACATTATACCAGCAGATTCCAGTCTTCCGGGCCCTCGTCTGATATCTCCAGTAGAACGGTAGAAATCATGTTATATAAGACACACAAAAGACTCGGTTCAATGAATACATACGCTGACCAACTGGCTAGTTACCTTTGCACTAGGACCTACACCATTCAAACATTCTTCCAACTTCGGAGAACGGCGAAAGGGCTTTTTAAGTGGTATAGTCACTCACCCCTCTTCATACTTCTCATAAATTGCCGCACAACCTTCCCAATCACTAGATAACATATCATCCTGAAAATATAGGAGTCAGCTAACTTATCTTGCAAAGAAAATTGTATGGAGGTTAGTTGTCGCGCCTCTATGAACTTCCTTAGCGTATCTAAGGACAAGGGAAAACCGACTAGTTGTAATATAGATAGAGGGACAACGTGAACTTAATCTGTTAAAAAATTGTGTACACATGTTATGGACACGTAGAATAATAACAAGTTTAGCGTCACCAGAGTATAATATAAACTTTGACCTCTGGCAGTGGGTACCGTACATGAACCAGCTGTGCTATAGCTTATGATTTATTCCACAATCTAGCACCGAAGGGGAGTGGGTGCTGTACATGAACCAGCTGTACTATAGCTTGCGATCTGTCCCACAGTCTAGCGCCGAGGGGTGCTGTACATGAACCAGCTGTACTATAGCTTATGGTCTATCCCACAGTCTGACACCGAGCGGGAGTGGGTGCTACATATGAACCAGCTGTACTGTAGCTTATGATCTATCCCACAGTCTGGCACCGAGGGGGAGTGGGTGCTGCACATGAACCAGCTGTACTGGGGTCCGGGAGTGAGGCGTATCAACACCTGGTACCGCCACAGGTTCACCCGCGAGTTGGACCTTTTCCCAGACAAACTGGCTGACTTTCGGGGCGCCGTGCTTAAGGTAGGTTGACAATAATTGTAATAAGGTTGAAGTCTAGGAAATCATATTGATAATATAATTATATCTGCAATATGACTGACTAGGAAAAAGGATATCACATCGATACTAAGTTGAGAAATAAATGTACTTGCCAAAGGTGGCAAGTGAATTTTAGGCTTGATAAGCGCAACGTTTTACATATCGGCCGTAAAAACGAAGAGACAATTTACAGTATGAATGATGTTGAGTCAAAAAAGGTGGATGAGAAAAAAGACTGTTGTAATAATCTCTGGTGACGTATTTAAAGCAAAATAACTTGTGCAGAGAAACCGTGAAAAAGGTGCAAAAAGATCTTGAATTCATCGGCAAGGTTTTCGAAAATGACCAAGAAAATCCTCCTCACTCTTAACAAGTAACTGGTGCGTCCCGTTCTTGAAAACTGTGTTTAGTTTTGGTCACTCTACTTGGAAAAAGAGTACAGATTATTGACAGCAACACCCAATAAGTGCTGGCTAAACGACTTAGATTTATTCAGCTTCGGAAATAGATGGTTAAGAGGTCATCTAATACAGGTATGAAAGCTATCAAGCGCTTCGATAATCTTGAACTGACAAGGGACTTTAGCATAAAATCGTCTGATTTTACTCGCGGTAATCGATACAAATTGGTGGTTAAGCATCTAATCTCGAATGAAGAGAAGGCATTTTTCTTCATCTAGATTATTAACATATGGAATGATTTACCAATCAGAGTAGTTAAAAGCATTATCATAGGTAAGTTCAAGCATAGACCTCATACATATTTCGCTTCAAATCAACGAATGACATTATTTCCACCTCCTTAGCTGTATTAAATGTTTACAGGCTTTTCTATTTGAAAAGATATGTACGTCTTTCTACTCTTTCCACACTAATCCATGATTTTCTGAACTCTTCCACTATCACAAAGAGCCTCACTGGGACCCAGTTGTCTGATACTGTTTGACATTCATTGTATTCCTTTGTATCTCGATAAAGGAGAGTTTAACTTTTTAGTATTATTATGGATTATCTAAAACTAAAACATTTTTTTCTTTAAGGGTACGCTTGATCATGTGTCACTAATCGCCACTATGGATTGATAGTCTTCAGCACCCGTTTTTCTACTGTAACATGTTTCGGTACAGGACCTGTCTATGTAACGCTTGTATATTAACTATAAGATGTGAAAGGTGTGAGCGTGCTGCTGATGGTGAGGGTAAATTATCTAGTGACATGTACTCTCTCACTCACAGGTATCAACGTTTCACTTCGAGCCAGTTAACTTCTTCCACCGGGCAGAAAATGGGACTGTGCTGTTCCGCTACGGGATGGACGTTGACACTGTTAAGGCTGCCGCTCGTGTCCTGAACATCACTCTTGAGTTTAGAGAAACACCTGAAGGTAATAGTAATGTTATCTATGATACGTGCTATCACCGCGGTTTCACCTATCACCCTCAGAAACACCAAGCAACACAATAGCACACAAAATATATTACTGGAACTAGACGTTAATCCGCCTACAGACGGAGGAGCATATACTTCGAGATATCGTCTCCAAAAACATCAACTACACAACACAAGACGACAGAGTCAAGCACGTTACCTACTACAGAAATAACACGAAGCAAAGCAAAACAAACAAACAAAAACAATCTCATCATGAACAGCTAGGTACATTAGAAAATAAAGACACAATAGAAGAATACAACACAGTATATGAGCTAAAACATCAGCAAGGAGGTTGTGAGCAACTTACAAGCTTGACCTACGTGGGACGCACAACCTGTACCATATCCAAAAGACTTACCCTACATCAATCTACGTGTCACCAAGAAGCATAGCACTATCCCCACACGATTGACATTTGTTAAACTTACAATGATGATATGCTGTGAACAAGACACAACGCGCCTACACATCGCCGAAGCGCTAATCATCATGGAACAACAACCAAAAATAAACGTCCAGAACATAGGCTAAGACAAGTCTCTACAACTACAAGCTCCATCACCGTGTAACTGGCAATGAGCACGTAGCGCTATATGCACGTCCGCCTACACGTATCAACAGCCACATCCAGCTATCCGTAACCATTCTCATTTGCTCCACTGACTTCTATACACGTTCCTGAAGATGATCTAATTGACTCAAATCGAAATGTCCAGAATACCAGAAGAAGAACATTACTCAGACTTCCCAGCCATATTGAAAGTGATATTAGACGAATTAAGAAACTAGAGAGAATAATAAAAACTCCTTTATTTGGTAATTTTAAAAGAGTATGTTTACAAGAAGAGCTGCCACAAACATGCACTATGTACATATTATCCAACATATTCCATTCAACTGGCATGGCAAGTGGCAACGGAATTTACAATGAACACATTGCCTCTGATCTTGGTTGGTCAGTGACAAGCAAGTATGTCCGATACACTTGGATGTTATACTCATCATATATTCTTACCGTGTTTCCATGTTGAAGTGAGAGGAATGTCAGGCCTAAATTCTTATACGCTTTCTGTAGTATTTAACCCTAGTTAGGCTCCGAGCTGTTAGTCTTAAATTTTGGATGTAATGTTACCAAAAATTTGCAAAAATAAAGTAACATAGTCTTTAAATAATGTTTAAAGATACGACAGGAAATCTAAGACATCATCTACATATCATCCTGCAAAATGTATGTTAATTGTCTATTATTTCAGGAGAGGCTTGGGGTGGAAAGCTAGAAAACGGATCCTGGTTTGGCTTAGTGGGGCAGCTACACAGGCAAGAAGTGGACATTGGCTTAGCTTTCTTTTTCATATCGACAACGTGGACACAGGTTATAGACATGACTGCCTCTTACACATCTGAGGTAATGGAAATCAATAGCAAAGAAACGCTTGTCTTTCTTGTTATAGTGAAGTGACAGGACTTTCATCAGTTGTAAGGGCAGTGCCCCTGTGGGGAGACTACAG
>JAYMFT010162917.1:0-26404 GCA_038088735.1 Panulirus argus | reverse complement strand
CATTTCAAGAGACATGTTTTTCACTTTCTCAAAAATTTGTAAATACTTTCCCTGTCTGTTTTTCCCCCTTTCTCAACCCTCTCTATATTTCAATTAGGGCCTGGCCTTGATGTGGACTTTTGTCCATGACTGGAGCCTTCAACATTAAAAAAAAATATATACATACACATGCACATAAACATATACACATGTACATATTCATACTTACTCGCCTCCATCCATTCCTGACACCACCCCGCCCCATAGGAAATAGCATCATCACTCCCTTCATCAGCGAGGTAGCACCAGGGAACAGACAAAAAGGCCACATTTGCTCACACTCAGTCTCTTGCTGTCATGTGAAAAGCATTGAAACCACAGCTCCCTATATATATATCAGAAGTAGAGTAAGTAAGAGAAAGTGAGAGACCAAGGAGATGGAAGGATGGAATGGAGGAGGCTTTGGGGTATCAAGAAATGAACTTTCAAAAGGGGCAAGAAGTGTACATTGAATAGATGTGCTGAACCAAGATAGATGAAACCATGACGATAAACCATGAAGTGGTCTGTTGGGTTTGATTGGGAATGTTTAACTCTGGTTTGCTGCATTATACATGATAGCTATAGACTGAACATACACAAGTGAGGATACTGTTTATTTTGTTGTTTGTTTTCTATCCAATTCATACCATAATGGAATTCAAATGACACACATACAAATACTACATACAGACCAGGAGTACTGCAACTTCCTTACAAACCAAAACTAACATATATTACCAACAGTGTATACAGGACCAAGACATCTGTTTAAATCTTTGAATCTAATCTTGTCTTCATTCATTCTTGGTAGAGTCCTTGCATGGCACCCCAGTGGTCACATGGTAAATGTCAAAGAATTGCTCACTGTCATGAAGTGCTTAACTTTAATAATTCTGGATTTGTCTGTGTTTTGCGATTACCTAACCATCAATATGTGATAAAATGACTTATTTCGTAATCCATGAGAACATAACCAAAAACTCAACACACATCAAAGGGAAAACATAAATCTTATATACAAAAAGACAAATAGAGAAGATGTGGAAATACTTCAATATTAATAGAGTGATGGAACAAACCAATAGAATATGAAAAACATTAGGCAGTTTCAATAAATTATGTGATACAGATGTCAAAAGATGGGGCTCCATGGATAGTAACTCCTCACCATAGGCAAAAGTGAGTAAACAAATACATATTTACAAGAATATGCACAGTTTTCTGAAATGCTTCATGAAGATACAAGATTACAGTTCCTATAACTAAGAACTAATGAAAACAGCAATAAACTCACCTAATCAAATTACCGATGTACTGAGAAGCCATGCCTGATATAAGTTCATTACCAATGCTGCCACTGCCACCGCCTCCTCCACCTCTGTGTCGACCACTGATAAGGATCAAGCATCCAATTTTAAATGCTAAACAAGTTAAGTGCACACTAAGAACTAGATTGCTGCACAAAGTATCTACAGAACATTTGCAAACATAACTAATAAAGTGCTCAAAAAACAGAAAACAAACAAATGCAACTAGGCCATGGCACCTTCCTTTTCTGCCTTTCCATACCTGAAATAAAACAAGCAAAATAAAGTACAGGAGCATCATGCAGGAGTGACATGCAAAGGGAAAACAGCTTTCTACAACTGCTTGACACTTCTTAAATTACCTGTTAATTCCAGTGACAAGCATTAGGGAGAAAATTATATTAGTACTTAATAGCATTAGAAATAAATCTTGTTTTCATAATAATCAATCATGATAATCAAGACCAAGTTTTTTTTGTTTCTCATATGTTGCATTATATATCAATGGAATAAAAAATCTTATCATTTAGGCTACCCAATCATTCCACTGATCACATTCGAGATAATCCCATTCAAGAAATCACTGTTGACTTCTCCTTTGTGAACAGCCTTCACTCTTTCATCATTGCTCTCTTCACTTAAGTTGGTCAGAATTCACAAAGAAAAAAAATGGGGCATTAATTTCATAAATCTATATGAAATGCAATGGAAATTTACAAAACATGCAATTCATAATATTATGTTTCAATACTGTCATACAATATTTCACAATCTGACATGAAAACTCTTTTAAATGTCATTCCTGTTTTAGAGAAATACAGCATTGCAATTTACTGGCATGCTCTCATTTTTTACTATTAGTACAGTAAATCATATAATAGAAAATTTTACCTCATAACAGTCTGGATGTTTTAGAAGTTAGATGGTGAAAATCAGAGTTAATGAGACACACAAGGATTCAATCATTTTAATTTGTTAGCACATGAAAATTAAGGTAAATTTTACCTCATAATATTCTGGACGACTTTAGTAGCAATACTGGTGACAATCGGGCTATTGGCATTTGCATCACGTGAAGGAAGAATTTTTCCCTCTGTGTCCTGACTACAGTGAAAGGGAAATATGACCTGATTAGCTGTATCCCTCTCCTCTGTCATTATTCCACTGTAGCACAACATTTTAATATCTATGTTGAAACGTTCATTGGTATATTAAACTAGGAAATATCCATAAAATATGGTCACTTCACCTCTATGCATATATTTCACTAATCCTCAACTACCTGACAATTTCCTTGATGACAGCAGAGGTTACAGCAGCCACCATATCATCGTTGACACCAGCAGCTTGAACATCAGGTGCCTGAGGACGACCCCTGCACAGATCAACCATGGTACACATGGGAAGGAAAGGAAACACCCAGTTTGACAAAAAGGAAAGTCTGTACTGAGAGCATGAAAGTACTTAAACCAAGAGACTGCTTATCTCTGTATATCAAGGAGGATACCCTGGATATTAACACATCAACAGACCCTTAGAAACTTCAATGCAGAATCCAACGACATGAAACATGCCTTAGGCCTACACTCACCACATGGCAAATTTTTTTTTATCTTACTGAGCATACACTATACATACCACTAGTCCACCACAATGTTTTCCAAATTAACTATACATTTAATATGCTTCACAAAAGTGTGGGGTGGGTGCACAGTGTAAGTTCAAGATTTCCTCTTGCTACAATACTTATAAAAGCCTCTCCAAAGGTGCTGTACCCTAATCAACCATAAACAGCAAGTGATTAAATGCATTTTTAAATGAAGTCTTGATGGAGGGATGTTGCAAAAGCTACTTCTATTTTCTCTCTACTAAAACCTCTTCTTACTAATCTTACTAATCACTATGACATGCTAAGAAAAATAAAATAATTATGAGGATTTGCTTAAGTAATATTCATTCTTCATAAAATACCATGCTACTGACTAAGGACCATATAGTACAAAACACAGGATGTGTTGAATTTTGTTCATTCTGACAGATAGGTAGTAGGGCAGCAATGAAACACATGCTGCTGTTCAGGATATAATTCTCAATAATTTGAGGAGGAAAACTGTTGAAACACTGAGACTTAAATCTTGATTAGCAAATGTTGTCTCACTGCTAACTTACAACGTATCTGTGATGAAGGAGCAGAAAAGCAACTCAATAAATATACTTGGAAACTGAAGTAACATAAAATGCTAAATATCTAATTACTTCCATGCTTAATCTGTAAAAGGTGAAGAACTTATCTTCAAGAGGTGAATAGTAACTTTCAACAATACAGGATACTTCTAACATAAATTCAATAAAAAGAATACTTTTTTATCCAAAAGCAGCAAAAAAGAATTCCAAAGTGTATAAAAACCCAAAGGAGTTTCTTTAGATAACAAGCACTGATTATCAATCAACCTTTCCACCTCAAGAGAAAGATTCTGGGGTTACAACAAGAAAAGGTGCAATCCTTTCTTTGACTTTCATTTCTAATTAAGATCATAACAATACAATCAGTTTGCTACTCTAAATCTCTGGAAAGACAAAATCAAAAACAGGTGCTCCCAGGTCAAATAAAAACTGTATTTTGTGAGAAAACCCAAACCTCAAATGGCTAAAAAGAAAAGCTTTTAGTCAAAAAAGACAATTTTCTAAGGGCTTTAATAGTACATGACTCAGCTTATAAAATCCCTCTCACATTAAGAATTAGAAACTTATAAAATACAAACATGCAAAGCATACTTCAAAATTTGTTTGCATACAGCAGTTTCACTTAGTAAATGCAAAAAGTATTGGCTATAATGTTATATACTGTGGCCCGAAAAATTACAGACTCAATATGACAATAAACAGGTAAAATCTGACTCCAAAGTGACAAGCGTCCATCAGTGATACAAAAGTTTTTTACTTTTACAATGGTCCCACAGACTGAAAAGTTCCAGAAATAATTCTGTTTTCTTAATCTCATTTTTTGAGACAAAATAGAAAACCGAGAAGGCAAATAATATTGAAGGACTAACTCAAGATTTTTCTGTTCAACTGCCAGGCTTAAATACTCCAGAATCAGACCAATAAAAAGATTTCCCAAAGGGATGGCTGTAACTGTAAAAATGCAGATCTATTTTCTACAACCACTAAGTCATACAACTCTATTGCAGATGGATCCTGGGGTCATCCCTTGAAAAAATGGTAAGTCTGAATAAAAATAATACAATCTTGGATCACTGTACACAGTTTATTTAGAGTAATGATGTTACTTAATGTCACACATGCACCATTTGCATTGGTTTATCTATGCCAAACATTAACAGATAATAAAAAAATCAGCAACTGCTAACTGAGATCAGAGAAATCTTGAAAACCTTTTCCAAAAAATATAATTTACAACTAAAATTAATGTACCAAATCAAGCTACATGTAAGATAGTACAATGAAAATACTTTAAACCGTCTTAATCATGAAAAGATACATAAGTGATTAAATTCCAAAATATTGGAACAAAAGAAAAAAAATGTCATTCTATGCCAGAAACTGACTGCATACCAAGCTATATTGCTAACATGTGCACCAACCAGAAACAAAGCTCCAGTCAAAGGATTCTAGAAACAGAAAGAATGTGATGAACCACTTTATTCTGATCTCATTCATTTTCAGCATACATTCTCCATGTAGATAAAATCCACTTTGTAAATTCAACTGCTCACTGTCCATAATTTGGCTCTATTACATTCAAAATATTCAGTAATACACATATAGGGCAATATTCATAAAAATGGAAATTTTCCTAACAATGATAAAATACATAAGGTCATTCATCTACCCATCACCTGCAGTAGCAATACAGAGGTGAGTTATGAAAATGCCAAACCCATAAATGATCAAGGGGTCTTAGCCACAAACCCCTAAAAGTAAACCTAAGTACCATGAACAAAGTATCAATGTAAGGATCATCCAGGTGCTCTTACCAAAAATAAAGAGTCCTTTAACAGGTCTGAAATTTCAAACTGAGTATCAGTGTGAATAACAAAGTCTGAATGGATAGAAGGTCTATAAGATGATGTCTTAAAGGAAACACTCATTCCCCATACAGTATGCCTCAGCTACAACCTTTAGCTGTGATTACATAATATAACAAGTTACCAAGGAGTCTACTTACAACTCATAAGCATATTCAAACTAAAGTAATACTTAGGAGCAGCATTAACAATCAGGCTTAGTAAGCAAAATTTGTGTGTTAAAAGTTGCCAAGAAGAGGGTTCTATATGGTCTACCTCACTCACTTGTCTTCCTAAGGCACTATTACTCTGCTGACTAAAAAGTAAGATGCATCCTCTAAAATAATGTGAAAGGGCGAAAGCCGACAAATTAGCAATCTTATCAGTAAACACATAACCAAGTTCAGGTCTTAAATACTCATGCTAAGCTGACACATACACATGTTTAGCTGTATGATAAGTCCCTTACATTTATCAAATTCAGTTACATTGTACTTCTAAACAATGGGGCATGCTGAAAGTACCTTTTCGTGAAAAACAAAGCAAATCTACAGCTAAAGAGGCTTTTATAACAGTCAAACACTTTCTCTTATGTTAAAAGGAAAAGGCTACCTAAGCCTAGAAAATTAGGATGGTGGTTGATCAAAGTGGAAAAGAGTGTTGCACACAACCATCAGGCTACCAACTACTGTCTTGTGATTGAAGCAGTCTTAACACCTTTTACATTGATTAAATTTTTTTTCCATTGGCACATATATGTCCTAAACGTCCACCCTGACATACAGAAATATGCAGTCTGTTCATGTTGAAGAAGCAAAATGCATGCTTTAATGAAAATTCATCTACTTCTTTTAATATAAAATCCATCACAGCATGTCTAACTGAATTGTGCATTATTACAAGAATATAATTGTCCAAATACAGAGTAAACAAACATATCATTATATTCTTTCAAGATCGATTAAAGTGGCTAAAGAACACAACAAGAAACCTATACCTGACATTTCTGACAATATTGGAGACGATTCCAGAGACCATTCCACTATTGAGACCAGTTCTTTCTGTGGCAGAGTGGCCACTGTCACCACTAAAAAGAGCAATTCATATCAACTGATAATTGAATCACAGGTATAATGTATAATGTAGTATTTTAAGTGATTTAACAACTTGTATCATTATTTTCAGCATTATAATTGGATTGAATAACTATTAAAAAGTAAATAATTGTTAAGCTAAATTCACCTGAAAAGATTCCCAATGACAGATGAGGCCATGTTGGATATATAGTCTCCACCACCATGGCTATCACCTTGGCTGCCCTTGTTCCCACTAGTGAAATCAAACAAAGTATTCAATAAAGAATGGGAATGATTAGAGGGGAAAGTAGTATCAAAGAGGAGAAAATATAAACAAAATTATGATCTGAATTTTCTATCTGAGACCTTTATGCAACTTTGCACATTTAAAGATTATTTGGATAAAATCAAAATGTCTGTCACTACCCAGGTAATACTTGAAGTTTGGTACACAGTTGCAATCTTAAACCTAACTATGATGCAAAGACTTTAAAGCAGGGGTTCTTAACTAGTAGTTGAGAGGCAGACACTGACCAGGGAGGTATATAACTGGTACTACCTGCCTGGGTATCAGGAGGGTTAGTGACAGCCACATAGTGAGCCAGCACTTCAGTGGTTGTCAAATTTTACTCCTTTGACCCAGGAAGCTGTTTTTCTTATTGCCTCAACCACAAATGAAACGCTGGCATTCTGTCCACTAATATATAGTTTCTCCTTGTCAAACATAGCACCTGACAACACCAAACTCACACAACTCATTCTTCATAACTCTAAATTTTCCTGCAGTGAGCACTACACGCTAGCCCTGCCTTTTGGCAAGATGGTGGGAGCAATAGACAGAAATAGAAGGTAGGGACATTACGCAGGAGCATTAGGTAGAAATAGTGGGAAGGACCATTAGGTGGCAGCATTTGGTAGAGGAAGTAGGTTAGTACATTAGGTAGATACGTAAGGTAGACATAGTTGGTACAAACATCAGATAAGAGTCTCTGAAAACACTCTAGTAGAGTTGCCCTCCACCTGTGGCCTATTAAGGGTGAGGCACAAAGGGAAAAGCAGCTGCAGTGTAGTTTATCACTTATTTCGAATCTTTTGGCATGGCCACCTTCTTGAGATAGATAGATTATTAACTTGTTGTCCAAGGACCACTAGCAGTCCATGGACCATTTTCCAAGTGGTCCAGGGAAAAGACAAAATAAATTCAGATAACTGTACATTACAGTACTGGTCTACATGTTAAAAAAAAAGTAATTTTTACTACTCTCTATATCTTCATGATTTTAGCATAAAAATTAAAAATAAGAGACACTTTTGGCACTACACCAAAATACTTTTACTTAATATGAACACATTATACAAAAATGCACTTATCTCTGGTAGTATCACGTGTCTGCCACACCAATCATGTTGCCAAAATTATGAAACACATTTATACCACCCTATATAAGCACAAGTGGTCCACAGACCAAACAAGCAACCCTAAATGGTCTACATGCCAGAAAAGGTTAAGGGCCCCTGCTTTAAAGACTTCTCATTCACTTACACTGTAAGATGTAAAACTTGCAAAAATTCAGATGAGTTACTGATAAAAACTACAAGCGATGGATCCTAAATGAACAACAGCTATATCAATGAAGAAAAAAACAAACATAATAGCCTTTCTAGAACATGAGTTCAATCAAACTCCAAGATGATTTAGTGACTTAAGTACAAGATGTATGTAAGGATCTATGTAACTGTAATTTAACTCTATCTTCAAACTTATGATAAGTATTGATAGCTAATCATATATCTAAATCTACCACCTTATTAGAATTAGCAATCAGAACCTGAAGTTTCAGATGCAAGACTGGATAAATATATGAAGAATATATAAAGTTACCACTTTTGAACTTCAGCCAGAATGATAAAAACTATGCAATTGCACCAACTCTGATAACAGTCTATTAAGATACAACAAAGCTGCTGATCAAAATGGTAGGGATGAACACATGAACCTGTGACAGGATGCATTATATTACTGTCTTTGAACCTATCTAGGGACTAATTAAGTGATTCATCTACCCATGGGTTGTTGCCATTCAATCTTTATATTCACTATTTCTCAATCTAATGTATAAAACTTGATAACATGCAACTCACATAATCCTTCATTCTAATTCTACAATTTCTTCCTTTATGCTACAAAAAAACCTAGAAGTATACCAATTCAATGATTCTCCAGTGCCAAGTTGGAATGGCACTACCAAATGGCACCAATGCTCCTAGAACTAACTCTGTGTATCTGAGTATCTGAAACACACACATGAAGACTGACTGCAGGGCTAGACATGTTCTCACCAAAATCAAATTACTCTGCTTTGCACAACCATAAATACAACTTCCACAACTGAAGCTTCTTTGCTATTCTACTTCTACTGTTGTAAAATTTCAATAGTAGAAAATGAGATGAAATATATCTATCCTCAGTTTCTGATAATGAGATTCAGTGAGAAAACATAATTAGTAACATCAGATAACATCTACATACAGCAGCAGCATTCCACCTTCCATCACTTTATAGCCGTTAATTTTCTTAGATACCTGCAAAAGACTGAAAACTAGTGCATTAATAAAAGAGAATAATAATTTCAGATTTGCAAATGAATTGCCCTCAAACTCAAATGAATGTTGCAGCAAATGTAGAGAACTATCCATAGGGAGATTTTCTTCTGGAAAGCAAAACAGTGAATAAGTGTGATGCATGCGGTGCTAGCACATTTCCATATACATTTTATTACTAAGAAAAGTGTAACAAAATGACACTGATACATATATAATGAAAAAGCATTTGCTGTAATACAGATCATCTGTATCATTTATTGGTACAATAAATAAACAGTAATACAGTTTTGAAGTTTCAGCATGCAGTAAAGCATTAGCAACAAATGCACCAATTCTTTTCTGTGAACCATTATTTTGAGTTCACTAGCACCAGTGGGGAGGAACATACTTACAAGTAAACATGATTGCAAGGTTGCTACTGAATTTACTGTTGCTGTAAGTTTAAGGGCACAATTTGAGAGTGGTATTAGATGACAGGTTATTTATGGTATTGCTCTTGATTTACCAGCTCTAAAACCATCTGCAATCTGGGTCTTGGATAATATTCCTTTTTGGGTTTGGTGAAAAACTGGTGTCAAGCGATGTTTTATTCAACATAGAGAACACTTAATTCCAAGACTTAGATGGCCAATGTTGAGTGTATCCAACTCCCAAGAATATAATACTTTTAAGAATAAAAAAAAATTTTTAACTTTATATATTATCTTGAAGAAAATTGGTTATTCATAAGCATGAAAAGCTCCAGCTAGATGACAACAAACAGCCATCTCTAAAAAAGTGCATTAAGAATGTTTCCTTTAAAGGCATCAAATATCTTAGATGGGCAAGATGTAAAACAAACAAACATCTTTAAGTGGTCCTGTAGTTCAGATTTTAACCTACCAAGCATGAATTTCAATTTTTCCTTTTCACATCTGTCTTTTGTACCAAACCCCAGAAAACTTATGTAGAACCTGAGCCTTAGAGGGAAAAATTCTCACTTGGCCCCTTTCTCTGTTCCTTCTTATGGAAAAGTAAAACAGGAGGGGAGGATTTCCAGTCCCCAACTCCCATCACTTTTATTCACCTTCTACGATACACAAGGAATACGTTGGCAGTATTCTTTCTCCCCTATTCCCAGAGATAACATATATAATATCTTTTTCATACTTAATCACTGTTTCCCACTTTAGCGAGGCAGCTCCAGGAAATAAAGAAAAACTCATCCACTCACACACACACACATGTGGGGGGTGGCGATGCTATTTCCTATGAGGCGGGGTAGCATCAGGAATGGATGGGGGCGAGCAAGTGTGAATATATACGTGTGTATATGTATATGTGCATGTGTATGTATATGTATGTACATATGTACATGGTGTGTATATGTATGTACTGTGCATATATGTGCATGTATGTATATATGTGTGTATGTGGGGGGATGGGCCTTTCTTCGTCTGTTTCCTGGAGGTACCTCTCTGACATGGGAAACAGCGATCAAGCATAATGATAATGATAATATATTTCTTTTCATACATATTTGCCTTTTCCCGCATTAGCGAGGTAGCGTTAAGAACAGAGAACTGAGCCATAGAGGGAAAATCCTCACTTAGCCCCTTCTCTGTTCCTTTCTAGAAAAGCAGAAACTGGAGGGGAGGATTTCCAGCCCCCGCTCCCTCCCCTCTTAGTCTCCTTTCACGACATGCAGGGAATATGTGGGAAGTATTCTTTCTTCCCTGTTCCCAGGGATATACATATTCATACTTGTTCTCTTTCATCCATTCCTGATGCCACCCTCCCCCCAGAAATCAGCTGTATCATCAGGAAACAACAACTAACTCACTTCTCAGGACTGTTTCATCTCAGACAGCATACTTGCCTTTTTTCCAAGGCTGTTGCATTTACCTCCCTAACCACCCTGTTTATAAACAAATAAAACAACCATGGTGATATGACCCCTGCCACAAACCATCCTTCACATGGAACCAATCGCTCTTCTCTCTTCCTACTCAGACACACACCTTACACCCTTGATACAAACTTCTCACTGCTTCTAGCAGCTTACTTCTCACACTGTATATTCTTAAGACCTTCCTCAAAGCATTTCTATCAACCCTGTCATATTCCTTCATCAGAACCAATAATGCCACATACAGATCCTTCTGTTTTTCTAAGTATTTCTCACACATTATTTTAAGCAAACACCTGATCCACACATCCTCCACCACTTCTGAAACTACTCTGCTCATCCCCACTCTGATGCTTTGTTCATGCCTTCCTCCTCTCAATCAGTACCCTCCCATACAACTTACCAGGTGTACTAAACAAACTTATACCTCTGTAGTTTGACCTCTCACCATAATCCCCCTTGCCTTTATACAGTGGCACTATAAAAGCATTTTACGAATCCTAAGGCACCTAACCATGATCCATACATGCAGTGAATATCCTTACCAACCAATCAACAACAGAGTCACCCTCATTCTTAATGAATTCAACTGTACTTTGATCCACTCCAGCTGCCTTGCCGCATTTCATCTTCCTCAAGGCTTTCACACCTCTATTCTCTTCACCAAACAGCTCTCCAAGACTCTCTAACTTCACATGCCACTCTAATCAAAACACCCTATATCTGCCACTCCATCATCAAACCCATTTAACAATCCTTCAGAAAACTCACTCCATCTCATCCTCACTTCATCACTTACCCTTTTGCCCTCTCCTTCAGGTAGGGGAGAAAGAATTCTACCTCCATATTCCCTCATGTTGTAGAAGGCAAATAATTGTATATCAGATTGAAAGATGAAAAGGTGCTTAAAGTAGTTTAGAAAGTCCTTATTCTTGTTGCACAATGGACAATGGACATGGATTAAGGATATTTTGTGAACTGAGTGGTTATGTGGACTCCATCTACATTTGTAAATGGTAATGGATTTGAAGATATGAGTAAGAGAGTTCTTATAGAATTCTGATTATAGCTTTATTAAAGACTGCATTATGTGGGGGCAGATCTTTAATGGCCTGTTTTGACCTAACAAAGCTGAGTCAACACAGTCACAGTTGCATTTTCATGGTGTTGCTTTACATATGTATACCTTAGACTAACCAGTTCTTTTTCACACTGAAAAAAATAACTAACCTGACATTTGAAAAATGCAGGAAAAGTTTTAGCTGCAGTTGAACTCAAGTTATAACACACACAAAATTGGCCATGAGAGTATCACAGCTTCATCTTTTTTCAGAGCAAATCGGATGATCCAGAAGGCAATTACTGGACATGTGTCTTCACGCAGACAAGGTTCTCCTGGACATACCTCGTACTCCCTGCATGGCACCCTCACCCCTCCGCATGGTAGAGTGCAGTAGAATCCTGATTTGCTAAGTACTTCTTGGGAATACTGGTATATTGCATATGTTTTATGGGTGATATTTATCACAAATGTAATTTTTTGGAGGCTGTTTTATACCTGCTTTACTTCTTTTCTTGGGAATGTTGTTGATCACTTGTGGTTCTAGTTGAAAAGTAAGATTTGTCATTTTGCATGATTGGGCATGCCCAGGTTTAGGAGTTCATAGCTTTTGTAAGCCAGAAGTTTGAGTTACATTTTCCTCTGCCATATTCATAGTCCAATACTGTGAATTAGGAAAGTCTGAACAGAAACTTTAGAATCCTCATGCTGTACTGTGGTTATTAGTATATTTTAGAATAGATATCAAGATAGTGAAATAGGTAAACAAAATTGAATTAGAATTGAAAAGAAAATTCTCTGTTAGTTTATACTTGTATGCTGCTGTGTGTAGGCTGAGTAGATCAGTTCATGCAAAGATCGTCTGTAAACATCTTTGTCACTGATGTTAAACATTGGTGTATCAAAAATCAGGAGATCAGTTCACTAAAACCTTGGATCATGCTACCCTGTAGAGTGCTGTTTCATTGTAAAACTCATGCATGTACCTTGGAGCTCCAGTTGGACTAGAAAAAAAATTATGAGAAACCACAAAATGAGTCGAAAGCCATGAGTCTGAGCACTTTGTTTATATTCACTTAACCAATCAGAGTGCCATATACATTTAAGCTTACATCCAGTCAGCACAGGGTGCTCTCCTTTGTTATTGTACCTAAGTAGATTATGCAACCCCAGAACACCAGGGTGAGGTGTTCTGGCTGAAAGATGGGTAAACTTACTAAGAATATAATTGGTAAAGTATAGAGAAATTTCTCATTTAAGGAGATGTTAGCATTAAGTGCATGTAGGAGTAAAGGGAGCAAAATAATTAGAAGAGGTTGCACATGGGTCTTTTTGTTCTACAAAGGATTTTCTTCTGTGAAAAGATGCCTATAAATGATACTGGTATCCAGATCAGGCCTTGGTTTCTTTGAGAAAAGAATGTTAACCATTAATTGATGATAAAACATCTGACACATAAAGGACAACAGATTGTTGGAGTTTGGAAAGAGATCACAAGTCTTCCTGTGGAATGACAAGAAGCAAATATTGTAGGGACCCATCCTAAAGTTGCCAGTGATCTCATTGTAACTGTGGGACATAGTGACCTATTAGGTTCCTCTTGACCTAGCCAAAGGAGGTACACACACTTACTAAGTCTCAAGAGCAGAAATAAAAGTAATATATGTAAAAGAGTACTTACCTGTTCATGAGTACATACATTAAGATTCTATCTTGCTTTGAATATCATGTTAGAGATTCTGCAGCAGTGTTCTGTATTTATCGTATACCATTGATTTTCTTCCTTATAAGGATAGGGGAGAAAGAATGCTACCCACTTATCTACTGTGTGTGAACAAAGGGAACAGAAAAAAGAGCCGAGAAGGGATTTTCCTTCAAAGGTTCAGACTGTAGAGTCTGAAATGTGCATGGATGTAACAAGGATAAGAAGAAGGGACAGAGAAGTGCTATGTTTTATGAGAAGAAATTGGATGTTTTAGGTCTGAGAAAACTAAATTGAATGGAAAGGGCGTAAAATAGTTCAGGATTGTTTGTGGGGTAAAGTTTGGGGTTTGTCTATGGACAAGAGCACAAGAGGGGGTAGCACTTTTGATGGAGGAGCTTTGCAGGAGCAAAACTCTTGGGGTTGCAATGCATCATGGCCCTAAGCCACCTGGGAGCCCATCACAATTCCAGGCTCAGTTAGTCATTTATGCAGTGTAAATACAAAATTATGCATTTACTCTTTTTAGCATCCTATCCCTTAGAAGGATGACTGTTCTAACCCTTCTGTCGTCCTGTTTCTTTGACTTCTACCATTTCCAAAGTGTGTGAACCCCTTCTCAACTCCCATATCCACAGACGTCTTGAATCTCACAGCCTTCTTTCTGATCACCAGTATGGCTTCAGCAAGGTGAGATCCACTGGTGATATTCTTTCGTATCTTACTAAAGTCTTGTCAGCATCCCTAAAAGATTTTAGGGAATCCTATGCAATTGCCCTCAACATATCTAAAGCTCTTGAGAGGGTGTGGCATCGGAATTTCATCTCCAAGCTCCTCTCTTTTGGCTTCTCTCCCTTACTTTGTTCCCTTATATGTAGTTTCCTCTCTGGATGATCTATCTCTGTGGTTGCTGATAGATCAGCCTCTTCACATTTCTCCTTCAACATTGGTGTCCCACAAGCCTTTGTCCTGCCTCCTACACTTTTTCTGCATTTTATCAGCAATTTCTTTTCTTCCACAAATAACCAAATCCTCTCATGTGCTGACAACTCACTGCATTCTTCCACATCCTTCAATTTGTTCCTTCTTCTCTCACCTGATCTGCATCTTGTCTTGATGCATCTTCCTCTATAAACTCAGACTTGGTCAGGATTTATCATTAGGGTAGACAGAATCTCATTAAGCTAAAAGCCTCCAAAACCTATTTTCTTCCCATCTCTCTGTCAAAACTCCTCATAACTTTCCTCTCTCCTTTGATAGTTCTGTAATTCAACCTCTTGACTCATTTAATATACTTGATATTACTGTAACATCCACTCCATCTTGGAAATCCTACATTATAGAAATAGCTAAATCTGCCTCTTAAGAAACTTGGTGTTCTGTTTAGATGTCATTATTTCTTTTCTTATGAACAGTTCTTCCATTTATACAAATGATTGATCTGTCCTTGTATGGATTACTGCTCTTACATCTGGGGTGGTTCTAGCTTTGCATCCTTATGTGATGGGGTTGAAGCAAAAGAAGTCAGACATAAACTCTCCCAGGCTAACTTCAGTGCTTGACCTGCTTGCCCTATGCTGCACTGTTGGTACACTTTCCATCTTCTATTGGTATTACTTTTGGTTTTATCTCCCAAGAGCTGGTTGCTTGTGTGCCCCCACCACTAGGTAGACCACGCAATACTCGGCATGCTGATGCATCACAAGATTACTGTGTGGCCATTGGCAACTCAAGGATGGGCTGTTTTGATAACTGTTAGTTTCTCTACTCCTTGAAACTTTGGAACTCACTTCCCCCCTCATGTCTTTCTTAATAAGTATGGTCTGGCACAAAGTAAAAGACAAGTTTTCACTTCCTCCAAAATTTGCAAATATTTTCCCTGATCTTTTCTTTTTCCCTATTATTACTCTCTCTATATTTCAAGTAAGACCTGGCCATGATGTAGACTTTGGACTTTTGTCCATGACTAGAGCCTCCGATGTAAAAAAGAATATCCTTCCTTTGTGGGCTCCCAATCAATGGGACTATTTCAGGTAAGTGGGAGATTTCATTTGTGCCACATCTTAAATGCACAAGCACCATATTTGGATTTGTACACTTAACTAGAGTAGTCTCCTTGTAGTAGATGGAAATAATTCCACCAAATTGACAATACTGATTAGGCCATGTGATATCTTAAGCTGTAATTGGTTAATGATGTCATTACTGTTACTTAAGGGTCATCAGTTGATGACTGATGGAGGTTGCAGGTCAGCCCTGAACAATTTAGGGGTGTGCATGAATATTTTGGGAAACTGTTTATAAAAACTCGCTTTCAGAGATTTTTTCAAATAAAGATGATTTGATTGGAAATATACCGGTGTTTAGGAAAAATAAATTATATTCAGTATACTATTAAATGATGTGGCATATTGAGGGAAGTTTTGAACTATGCATTGTATTTTCTATGCTTCTTCGGCAAAAATCAAGTTCTACTAAAATTTCCAGTGAGGCTGCTCTTTTCCAAAGCCAATTGTGTATTTATCCATGTTCAGTACATAGATAGTTTCGTATTGACCTCAACCTAGTGTCACTTCTTGGCCCTGCTTGTGATGCCCTGTGCTGGCTTTTTCCCAAGATCTTGGGATTTCATTCCTAAGTTTAGGATCTTAGATTTTTTTCTGTCAAATTTCAGGAAATCTTGAGATTTCTGAGTTTCTCAGATCAATTTTGAAACAGAGGGTTTCATTATACTTCTTAGGTGATCTCTGGTTGTTCATTTTAGGTCACTATGTGACAGTTCTAGATCAGAAAAGGATCACATGTCAGACAAACACATTGAAGATAAGTGAATGATGGTTGCTGTCTAGTGCAGACTCTGTGGTGCTTTACTTTAACATATGAATGATTAAAAAGTGATTAAAAATGTCTACACCAAAGCATAAAAGTGCCTACAAAAAAGGGGAGGAATGGTAAGAAGAAAGAAGAAATTGTTTCTAATTTACCAAAACTGGACTCTCTTTTCTCTACAATTAATGGTGGTGTAGATTATAGCAAAGAAGTAGGTTGTTAAGGTAGTAACAGTTGTGTAGATAGAATTAAGAAGCTGGTTGTTAAAATACATGTTTGAAATTTAATTTTGACAAAGAAATCTAGTATTGCAGCTGATCTAAATATGTTTGAAACAGAATCAGATACAAGGAAAGAAAATCATGAAGAAAAAGCTGAAATGCCACAAATGAATTTAATAATGTCATTTGACAAAAAACATTTTAATTCAAATATCAAAAAGAGTGAGTTAAAAAAATAGGTTATATTGAAAGGATTTTGTGCACTCAAAAGGCCATTACTCAGAGATGTAAATCAGGATGGTTCATGTTTTTTTGAGAAGTAATTTATTTTGTATTTCAATATAGAAGTTGGGGATAGTGTTGCCTCGAACATAGTTTTGGTATTCATCACTGGTAGATAATGTTTATTACACAGGATGCTGCCTTTTCATCACTCTTAAGCCATCTTCTTATGATATTTTTTCATGCTTAATAGCCGTTTTCTGTGTTAGTGAGGTTGCGTCAGGAATAGACGAAGAATGGCCACATCCACTCACATCCATTCTCTAGCTGTCATGTGTAATGTATCGAAACCACAGTTTCCTATCCTCATCCAGTCCCCACAGGTCTTTCCATGGTTTACTCCCAGATGCTTCACATGCCTTGGTTCAGTTCATTGACAGTACATCAACCCCATTATACCACATTGATCCAGTTCTCTCTATCCAGTGCATGCCTTTTCCCCTCCTGTATGTTCAGGCCCCTGTTGCTTGAAATCTTTTTTGTTCCACCCATTTTCCTTATTCTCTCCACTTCTGACACTTATATCCTCTTTGTCAACCATTCTTCACTGATTCTCTCCATATGTCCATAACATTTCAGCACACCCTCTTCTGCTCTCTCAATCACACTCGTTTTATTACCACACATCTCTCTTACCCTTACATTACTTGCTCAGTCAAACCATCTAATGCCACATATTGTCCTCAGACATTTCATTTCCAACATATCCACCATCCTCATTACAACATTATCTTTAGTCCATGCCCCACATCCATATGATATCATTGGGTCTGCTATACCTTCAAACATACCCATTTTAGGTCTCCCAGATAATATTCTCTCTTTCCACACATTTTTCATTACTCCCAGAACCTTCACCCCCACCTCATCCTATGACTCATTTCTGCTTCCATGGTTCCATTTACTGCCATGTCCACTTCTAGATATCTAAAGCACTTCACATCCTCCAATTTTTCTCCATTCAAACTTACAACCCAAGAATCTTGTCCCCCAGTCCTGCTGAACCTAATAACATTGCTTTTCTTCACATTCACTCTCAACTTTCTCCTTTCACACAATCTCCAAACTCAATCACCAACTTGCGCAGTTTCTCACTTGAATCTGTCACCAGTGCTGTATCATCAGCAAACAACGACTGACTTCACAGGCCCTCTCATTCCCCACAGAATGCATACTTGCTCCTCTCTCCAAGACTCTCATATTTATCTCCCTCACTACCCTATCCATAAACAATTTGAACAACCATGGTGACACCACACATCCTGGCCACAGACAATCTCCACTTGGAGCCATTCACTCTCCTCTCTTTCTACATGTATGCATGCCTTACACCCATGATAATAACTTTTCACAACTTCTGATAGCTTTCTTCCCCCACTGTATATTTTTAAGACCTTCCACAAAGCATCTGTCAACCCAATCATATGTTTCCTCCAGATCCATAAATGCCACATAGAAATCCATCTGTTTTTCTAAATATTTCTCACAAACATTCTTTAAAGCAATACCTGATCCTCACATCCTCTACCTCTTCTGAAACCACATCGCTCCTCCTCATTCTCATGCTCTGTACATACCTTTACCCCCTCAGTCAGTATCCTCCCTTATAATTTTCCAAGTATACACAACATACTTATACCTCATTTGTTTGAACACTCACCTTTATCCCCATTGCCTTTATTCATTGGCACAATACATGCATTTCTCCAAGCCCCTAGTAGGGCACTTAACAATTTTTATTTATTTATGTTAAAGGCTCCAGTCATAGACAAAAGTCCACATCAAGTCTGGGCCTTAATTGAAACATAGAGAGAATTATGAAACAGAAAAAGAGATGACAAGGGAAAGTATTTATGAAATTTGAGAAAGTGAAAGACTTGTCTTTTGAAATGTGCCAAGTCATAGTTAATGGGAAAGACAGGAGAAGGTAGAGAGTCCCAAAGCTTCAACGTGTAGGGAAAAGAGCAGGTGTCAAAATGGCCCACCCTTGAGCTGCCGAATGCCACACAATAATCATGGGACGCAGCAGTTTGTTGAGTATTACGTGGTCTACCTAGTGATGGGGGGCACACAAGCAGCCAGCTCTCAGGAGCAAAAGCCAAAGTAATACCTATAGAAGAGGAAAAGTGAACCAACAGTGCGGCAAAGGGCAAGAGGGTCAAGTTTGGAAGTTATCCTGGGACACTTTATAAGTCGTACCGCTTTCAACTTAACTCTGTCAAGTAAGGAAACAGAGTTAGAACCACCCCAAATGTGAAAGCAGTACTCCGTACAAGGACAAATCAGTTCCTTGTATAAAGGGAGCTATTATTCAGGAGAGAAGAAATTTCAACATCTAAACAGGACACCCAGTTTCTGAGAGGCAGACTTAGCTATTCCCATAATGTAGGGCTTCCAAGAAAGAGTGGATGTTACAGTAATACTAAGTATGTTCATTGAGTGAAATTACAGAACCGTCAAAGGAGAGATGAGAGTTGTGAAGAGTTTTTGATAGCGAGATGGGTAGAAATTGGGTCTTGGAGGCACTAAACTTTGCAAGATTTTGTGTACCCCTCTGAGATATCCTGTCCATACATACATTGAATATCCTTACCAACCAATCAACACCACAATCACCCCTTTCTTAATAAATTCAACTACAGTACCATCCAGTCCCGCCACCTTGCCAGATTTCATCTTCCACAAGGCTTTCACCATCTCTTCTCTTTTCATCAAACCGCTCCCCTGACTTTCTCACTTTGCATACCGCCCCGAACTAATCATCCTACATCTGCCACTCTATCATCAAACACACTTAATAATCCTTCAAAATACTCACCCCATCTCCTCCTCACTTCATCACTACATGTTAACACTTCTCCTTTTGCTCCCTTCCCCAATGTCCCCATTTTTCTCTTGTCTTTTGCACATTATTTACCTCCTTCCAAAACATCTTTTTATTCTTCCTAAAGTTTAATGATACTCTCTCACCTCAGCTCTCAGTTGCCCTCTTTTTTCAACCCCTGCACCTTCCTCTTGACCTCTTGCTGCTTTCTCTTTTACATCTCCCAAACATTTGCATTTTCTCTTTTGTATCTCCCAACCATCTGCACTCCTTCCATGTAAGTATCGCCCAAACACCTCTTTTTTCTCTCTTACTAGCAACTTTACTTCTTCATCCCACCAGCTCTCAGTTGCCCTCTTTTTTCAACCCCTGCACCTCCTCTTGACCTCTTGCTGCTTTCTCTTTTACATCTCCCAAACATTTGCACTTTCTCTTTTGTATCTCCCAACCATATGCACTCCTTCCTTGTAAGTATCGCCCAAACACCTCTTTTTTTCTCTCTTACTAGCAACTTTACTTCTTCATCCCACCACTCACTACCCTTTTTAATCTGACCACCTCCCACCTTTTGCATGCCACATGCATCTCTTGCACATGCCATCATTGCTTCCCGAAATACCTCCCATTCCTCACTTACTCCTCTCACTTCATTTGCTTTTACCTTTTGCCATTCTCTACTCAATCTCTCCTGGTATTTCTTCTCACAAGTCTCCTTTCTAAGCTCACTTACTCCAACCACTTTCTTCTCCCTGTCATTGTCTCCTCTTTTTTGAAAACCTCTACAAATCTTCACCCTCGCCTCCACATGATAGTGATCAGACATCCCTCCAACTGCCCTTTTCAGCAAGTTTACATCCAAAAGCCTCTCTTTTACATGCCTATCAATTAATACGTAATCTAATGCCCATTGACCATCACTCCTACTCACATAAATATACTTGTGTATATCTCTTTTTAAAACCAGGTATTCCAAATCACCAGTCTTTTCTCAGCATACAATTCCACAAGCTTTTCACCATTTCCATTCACAACAATAAATACCCCATGTGCACCAATTATACCCTCAGTTGCCACATTCCTTACCTTCACATTTAAATCACCCATCACTAATACCCGGTCTCATGCACCAAAACTGCTAACAGACTCACTTAGCTGCTCCCAAAACACTTGCTTCTCTTGATCCTTCTTCTCATGGCCATGTGCATAAGCACCAATAATTATCCATATCATGCCATTCACTTTCAGTTTTACCCACATCAATCTAGAATTTACTTTTTTACACTCTATCACACACTCCCACAATTCCTGCTTCAGGAGTAGTGCTACTCCTTCCTTAGCTGTTGTTCTATCACTAACCCCTAACTTTACTCCCAATATCACATGCTCCCACAACTCCTGCTTCAGGAGTAGTGCTACTCCTTCCTTTGCTTTTGTCCTCTCACCAATCTGTGAATTTACGCCCAACACATTTCCAGACCATTCTTCCCCTCTACCCTTGAGCTTCGCTTCACTTGGGGCCAGAACATCCAGGTTTCTTTCCTCAAACATACTTCCTATCTCTCCTCTCTTCTTATCTTGATTACATCCACACTGCATATAGTATTTAACGGCGAAACCTCAGATATGCTAGATGTAACGAGTGTTGTGCCATAGGGGTCAGTACTAGGCCCCATTCTTTTCATAATATTCATTAATGACCTAGAACTAGGTTTCATATTTAAGATCTCCATATTTGCTGATGATACTAAACTAGGAGGTAGAGCTGTAAACAGGCAGGAAAGCGAAATGATTCAAAGAGATCTTAACTTACTGGCAGAGTGGTCAGACAGATGACAAATAAAGTTAAATGTAGACAAGTGTAAAGTTATGCACTTTGGAGACAAGAATATACATTATGACTACAAACTATTTGGAAACTCTCTAACTAAAGTAGATGAAGAAAAGGGCCTTGGTGTTGTATTATGCAACTGTCTGAAGTACACTAAACAGTGTCATGCAGTAAGTAAAAAAGGCAACCAAATGTTAGGTTTCATAGCCAGGAACATAAATTACAAGACACCAGAAACAACTCTCACACTATAATTCTCTAGTAAGACTACACATTGAATATGCAGTCCAGTTTTGGTCCCCAAACTAAAAAAAGACGAGGGAAATTTAGAGCAAGTACAAAGATGTGCAGCAAAATTGATCCTATCCCTTAGAAATCTGGTATACGAAGGGAGGCTAAAATGTTTGGATCTCTTCTCCCTTAAAAAACTTAGACTTCATGGTGACTTAATCCAAGTGTTCAGAATTCTGAACGTTCGATAATGTAAATCACGAACATCTTTTTGAAATACAAGAAAATAAGGTTACCGTGACAATTGGAATAAAACTCAAAGCTAAAAGATGTAGTATGGATGTGGGCTAGAGCTTCTTTTCCTATTGGTGTGTTGAGCACTGGAATAAGTTACCATCAAATGTAGTGAATGTTAAGACTACAAATACCTTCAAAAGTCATTTAGACAAATACATTATAAATTCAGGTGTACTTTGAGAAAAATGACAGAAATAAACTGTATAAATGACAGCAGTAACAAGGACAGTAGAAGGCTAATGTGCTGTAGCTTAAAAAAAAATGCTGAGTGGAATTACATTTTCTTGTCAAGGTAAACTTTCTTTTTTTTTTTTAACAGACAACCCAGTCATGAGCCAATCAGGCCTCCTGTTGTCTGTTTTTCTCATGTAAACTCATGTACACACAGTCAGACACCCCAATCTGAGCCTTCGAGGAGGATGAGCACTCCCTGCATGACTCCTACTTCTTTCCCTCTTTTAGAAATTGAAATATAAGAAGGGGAGGGTTTTCAGGCCACAGCTCCTGCCCCTTTAGTTGCCTTCTATGACACATAGGGAATACGGGGATAGAAGTCTTTCTCCCCTACCTCAGGGATATTTTTGATATGTTCCATGGTATTACTGAAGATTTAACAACTCTGTGTGTTTCCTGTTGAGAGGCTTTTAGGTTTAACACATTTTCTTTTATACCTTCAATTTGTTGCCATTCGTACATTTTCATATATCTTTCTGTTACCTTTAGGGTATATAGTTGCAGATCTTTCCCTCCAAATTTGCTTATGAAGTGCTTCTGAATCCTCTCTATTATCTTGATTTCTAATTGTTTAGTTGGTGACCATACAGCACTGCAGTATTCAGTTTTACTTCTTATATATACATTAAACATTTTCATCAGAACATTTCTATCTCTTGTAGAGAAAGTTCTCAGAATCATACCACACATCGCATAACATGATATTGTTATAATCTCTTTATATTCTCTGAAATCTACTTTCTCATTTATGATGTCACCTAAATCTTTTACACTTGAACCACATTCTTTCAATTTCCTTGTCAGGCCTTTATATGGCACTACTAATGAATCTTCCTTTGACTCATAACTTATTTGCTTAAATTTATCTTAATTAAATTTCATTTGGGGAAAGATGGATTGACGGAGGCTTGTAGGTATTGGGACCTGAACATTTGGGAAAGTGAGAGGCGTGCATGGGATAGAATGAATTGGATCTATATGGTATGTAAGGGGTAACATGTTGTCAATGGGCTGAGTCAGATAATATGAAGTGGTCATGAAAATCATAAAACAGTCAAATGGGGCTTGGCTGTGGATTGTAAACAGGCTCTGGTTTAGGTGTCCATGCCAGCTAGAACATGGATCTGTGCAAATGAGGCCATTCTTCATTTTCTCCTGTTGTTACATTATGAGGCCAGAAAAGCAATTGTGTTTAGCAAGATAAAAAGAAAGATTAAATCCTTGAAACAGGGTAAAAGTATTCTTATTTAGAGGTTTTCAAAATGAAACTGTAAATTTTGTGAATATTGCATCTAAAATTCCACATAGTCCATACAGTATTTGCATTTTAATTCTTTATTGTAGGTCCAGATTTGCAGGAAAATTCATAAGCTTAAATCCATATAGATAGATGGACTTTCAGAATTTAGTTTGCACAACTTCATCTGAATAAACCTAAGTAATCTGTTTTTATACTAGCCTTGATAGTGCACGTATAAGCATGCAAACATAACATCTTCTTGCATGTAAGAATGGGTTGTTATCTGATTTTTGCCACCACTTAGATAGGTGCCATTGCTGTATAAGAAAAATAAAAAGTATCCAGTTATGGTAGTACCTAGATTCTAAAGATATAGATTTTCTTCATGGTATATTATGAAACTTGATTTAATGGATGGGATTGTATTTAAAGACATTTATCTAAGAGAACAAGCTAAGCCACATACATGTTACATGAATGATATGTAAAACTCCAACATTTCATGTTTACTGGATTTCCAGCAGGCTTTTCATAAAGAACAAACTATTTTTTTTTTCTTTTAGTACTTCTGATTTAATGAAAAGGTGTTTTTATTAAAGATTGTTTTGAAGGAATTTCTGTATGCAGATGAAATAATTTCTTTTTTGATATGTGACATTACTTTTACATTTTACTCTTTTTTTTGTGTATATGCAGCAACGACCCCAGGAACCGTTGGTGAAGAAGGTCTTGAAGATAGTGATGTTGAACTTTATCTAAACCAGGTAGATGCACTTTCTTTACATTTGCTACCATTTCTCACATTCAGAGCAGGAAGGCACATACCAAGCCCCTTTAAACTTTTTATCTATATTTGGTTCATATTTTGATACATGAATAAGATGGGTATTAAATAACATAGATTGCATGTATTTCCACAGTTAAGGGAAAGGATAATCAGTATTTTTTGTGCATTACAACTTTTTCAGATTCAGTCAACCCTTTCAACAAGTAAAGCATTTCATTCAACTTTTTGTGTAGTTTTCATTTTGTACTCCACTTAATGACATACCAGTTTACACATACCAGTTTACATACAGGACACACTTGTGCTCCAAGTAGTAATGGGAATTATTCCTTTTATTTTAGACATTCTGATCTTTCATTTTGATAGTGCAGCATTGGGAAATGTTTATTTGTTTAATGATAAATTATCATGAAAAGTATTTCATAGATATTTAAGTATTTTACTTGATCACTAAAAAATGGCTTGGGTGTAGTTGTGTGAAGAAAACATTATCAGTTTGTTAGAAAGCAAGCAAACAAGAAAAAAATGCTGATCACATATAGATTATTCAAATTAGGGGATTTCTTTCATTATATTGTTTCTGTTTTAGACTAAGTTTTTTTTTCGTATGTGCAAGATAGTGCCAGGAACAGATGAAGAAAGACCTCATTCGCTCACATTCATTCTTTTGCAGTCATGTGTAATGAACCAAAACCACAGCCCCCTATGCAAAACCAGGCTCTACAGACCTTTCAACATTTTCCTCTAGCTGCTTCATATTCCTTGGTTCAGTTCATTGACAGCACACTATCCCCAGTATTCCACATTACTCCAGTTCACTCTATCTCATGTGCAGTGCTGGATTTATAAGAGGGTAAAAGGGGCAGTTACCCCAGGCCCCCTGCCAAAGGAGGCCCCCCTCTATACAAAAATATGATAATTAAGAAATTAGTGTATTGAGCCAGGATCTCGACTAAACTTAGGCCAACTTGTCCATCAATGGAGGATGTTCCTAAGATGTAATTAATGTCAAGTGAAGGTTAAGCGACCTTGTTTACAGCCAAAAAAGAGAAAAGATTTGTTGAAATGATGGAAACAGATGCCAAGTATAGAAAGAAAGACCCTTTGTAGCTATTGTAGTGTTCTATGTATGTATGTACCTTTCTATATATGTATAACTTGTCAGTTCTGGTTACATGCAATAAACTGACTTTGATGTGTAAATCTGGTGCTTTGCCATGTATTTTAATTTATGTGTATGAGGGGCCCACCAAAATTGAAGTGCCCTGGCTCCCCAAGGTCTAAATCCGGCCCTGTCCATGAGCACCTTTTACCCTCCTGCAAGTTCAGGCCCTGACTACTCAAAATCTTTTTCCCTCCATCATTCCATCTTGAATTTGTTCTCCCTCGTCTATTTTTCCCTTCCACTAATGACACATATCCCTTTTTCAGCCTCTCTTCACTCATTCTGCTCTTATGTCCAAACCATTTCAGCACATCCTGTTCAGGTCTGTCAACTACACTCTTCTTATTATCACACTTCTCTCTTTCCCTTTTATGACTTACTTGATCTAACCTCCTCACACAGCATAGTGTTCTCGATCATTGTTGGGACTACTATACCTTCAAACATATAAATTTCCCCCCCCCCCCTAATAATAACATGTCTCTTTCCACACATTCCTCAATGCTCCCAGAATTAGCACCCCCTGATCCACCCTGTGTCACTTCTGATTCCATTCTCTGCCATGTTTGTTAGGTATGTTCGATAATCTTTAATGCAGTCATAATGTAAATTGATGAAGTTGGCACACAGATAAATTAGGCCAGGTTATAACTCCAAGGAAGATCACAGCATAAAGTTCATGCATAAAGGGGTAAGGATATATATATATATATATATATATTTTTTTTTTCATACATATTCGCCTTTTCCCGCGTTAGCGAGGTAGCGTTAAGAACAGAG
>JAYMFT010162906.1:0-12388 GCA_038088735.1 Panulirus argus | reverse complement strand
CTGTTTTTCCCAATTTCTCAACTCTCTATATATTTCAATTAGGGCCCGGCCTTGATGTGGACTTTTGTCCATGACTGAAGCCTTCAACATAAAAAAAAAACAAAAAAAATTAATGAAGGGTAGATATGAGAAGGTAGGGAGTTCCAAAGTTTCGACGTGTAGGGAAAGAAGCAGGTATCAAAATGGCCTACCCTTGAGTTGCTGATGGCCACACAGTAATCATGTGATGCAGCAACTTGCAGAGTATTGCTTGGTCCAGCTAGTGTTGTGAGCACACAAGCAGCCAGCTCTCGGGAGCAGAAGCCAAAATATTACCTATGGCAAGAGGGTCAAGTTTTGAAGTTAGCCTGGAAGAGTTTGTAAGCTGGACCACTTTTGACTCAACTCTGTCAAATAGGGATGCAGAGTTAGAACCACCCCAGATGTGAGAGCAGTATTCCGTACAAGGATGAATCAGTCCTTTTTATAAAATGAGCAACTGTTCAGAAGAAAAGAAGTTTTGACATCTAAACAGGACACCCAGTTTCTTAGAGGCAGACTTAGCTATTCCAGTAATGTGGGGCTTCAAAGAAAGAGTGGATGTTACAGTAATACCCAGTATGTTCATTGAGTCAAGAGGTGGAATTACAAAACAGTCATAGGAGAGACAAGAGTTGTGAGGAGTTTTCGATAGAGAGATTGGCAGAAACTGGGACTTGGAGGCATTAAACTTAACTAGATTTTGTGTGCCCCATTGAGATATTGTGGCCTAGTCTGACTTTATTGAGGAAGCTGTGTCAAGATAAGATGCAGATTGAATGAGAGAAGAGGGACCAGAATTGAAGGATGCAGATGAATGCAGTGTTGAGTCACCAGCATATGAATATATTGGATTGTTTGTGGAGGAGAGGAAATCATTGAAAGGGCAAATACACATGACTTTCCAAAATCTTTGAGGGATGATGACCAGACATTAGTAAGATGGGAAAGAATATCATTAGTGGATCTCGCCTACTGATGATCAGAGAGAAGGCTGTGATTTTCGAGGTGTTTAAGGATATGGCAGTTGAGGAGGGATTCAAAGTCTTTGGAAGTCGTAGATGTCAAAGCAATAGGATGATAGTTAGAAGGGTCAGAACAGACACCTATTTTAGAGATGGGAAGTATCAATGCATGCTTCCAAGGAGAAGGAAAAGTTTTGGTTTCTAAACAGAAACTGAACATGAGAAAGCACAGGTGCAAGTTCAGAGAGGCACATTCTTTCAGTTCACAGAAATGGATACCATTTGGACCATAAGTCTTGCTTTGTTTCCAGATAGAGAGAGAAGAGCTTTTTGGACACTCTGAAAAGATATTATGGGAAGGGGCATAGGACTAGTAAGAGGGGCATCAGAACAGAAAAGTGAAGGAAAGGTAAAACGACAGAAGTCGTTAGAGATGCCCTTAGCTAAAGTCCAGAAAGACCTGTCAGTGGATGATGAGAGTTTATCACACCTCTTTTGAATAAAGGAACTCTTAGCCTCATGCATAAAATGCTTGCAGTGATTACGGGCAGTGATAAAAGCTGAATGGGAGGCAGAAGCAGGAGAGTTTTTCCAAGCCTGATATTCCTGATCCCTTGTCTGAATGGCCTCTGAACAGGAATGGTTGAACCATGGATTGGATGAAAAGGCCATCATAGAGGAAGGGGGAGAAATGCTTCTGTTCCCACAAGAAGAACCTCTGCTATGCGTTTGGCAGAGACAGAAGCAACACCACATAGGAAACAACAATTTACCCAAGGAGAGTCAGAAAAGAAGTTACATAAGTTATTCCAGTCAACTCTGTTGAGGTGCCAGTATTTACACTTAGAAGGGGATGCTGGAGAGTGAGGTGCCATTAAAATAAATACATTTATGAGAGTGTGATTAGATGAACCAATTGGGGGCAAGATTGTATACTTACAGCAAGATGGACAAGAGGTGAAAAACAAATCCAGATTGTTAAGAAAGTGATCATAGTAATCAGGAATATGGATAGGGTGGGAGATAATTTGCTCCAACATCCATTTTTTTTTTTTTTTTTTTTTTTTTTTAGCTAAGACGGCACGGGCAACTACGGCGCTAATCAAGGCCATCCCATTAACACTATATATATATATATGTATATATATTTATATATACCCTAGCCTGAGCCAGGTACCCATTTTATCGACCAAGCCCTAGGGGTGAATGAACAGCTGGGTTGACTGTGGACCGACTGCCACAACCAGGATTCAAGCCTATGTGCTCGACCCTGGGCGGCCCATGAATGCATTACGGTCAGAGACACTACACCATTCCCTATAGTGAGCATTGAAATCCCTAAGGTAGAGGACCTCATCTTGCAGGTGAGAGGATGTCACAGTCTCATGGCAAGAATTTAGATAGTTGAAGAAAGATATAAGATTTGTAGAGTTAGGAGAGCAATAGACAAAACAGGAAAATTGTGATAGTAGGGAGACAGACCTCGAGCCATATAACATCAAAATTTGGGGACTCAGGGTCCTTGAAGCATGCAATAGGTGTGTTGATGTTGGAATAAGCACAAACACCAGCTTTAAACTGGAATCATAAGTGAAGATTATAGTTAGATATGGAAAAGGGACGATTGAGAACATCATTAGGCAACTGTGTCTCAAAGAGAAGTAAGATATTAGGAAAGGTACTAGACAGATGGTGTTCAACTGAGGATAGGTTACTAGAGAGACATGAATGTTGGTTGGTATAGTGAATAGAAAAAGAGGAAGGTCTAAGAGAGAGGGAAAAGTTGTGGGAAGGGCCAGTAATACTACTGCCAGAGCACTCCCTTTCATTGGCAGTAGAGTCAGGCAGAAACCAGGAGATTCTTAGCTCCCATGATACTGGGAACTAGGGGCTATATATTTGTCAGAAGTGAAGAAAGGATTAAGGGACAGCGTAGTTTTCCCAACCCTGATGTATGCAGCCAAAACGTGTAAATGGGACGAGTTAAAGAGGTCCAGAATCCAGACCATGGAAATGAGTTATTTGACAGGAGTATGAGGTATAACTAGTTGGAATGAAGAAAGAAATGAGGTGGTGTATGAGAGATTTGGTATGGCAGGGAATTCAAAGGGAATTAACTGTTGAGTGGTAGAGTGAGTGAAACAATACTTTGAGTTGGTTTGGGCATTAGGGAAGAATGCGTTACAGACAGTCTATAAAGAGAGTGCATTATAGTAAGATTAAAGGGGTTGGTGTGAAAGGTAAACCACCTGTGACATAGGGAAATATAGGGAAAGAGGACTGGGGAGGGAGAAACGTTGGAAGATTGCATGGAATGGTGTATTCGAGGGAGGCATGTAAGGACAGGGATGAGTAGAAACTTGCCATGACCACCTCCTTCATGGTAGATACAGTGTGCATATAGTTTTCCTATTGCCCCTCTTAATCCCTCAAGGTGAAGTCCTCTCAAAGTGGACAGAGCTTTGATACATAGGGAGATTATCAGGTAAAAGCACTTCATCAACGGTACAGAGTGTAAGGAATCGATTGATTCCACCTTTATCAAAATCAGCTAATTAGAACAAGTAAAGAAGGGAGACCTAACATTGTCCTGAAAATGATTTGCTTTGGTATCATGTGTGCACGTAATGCTCTTCACAATTATGGGCCATGCAGATTGCTGACAGCATATTCCACCAAGCACTTTTTCTGATTCTTTAGAACTTTATTTGATTTGTACAGCAAATTACAACTAATGAAAGCATTATTGAGTCCCAACAAAGTATCAGGTGGATGGAAGTTGTCACCCATTCACAGAAACCAAGATTTGCAAAAGCAGGTTTATAGAAACCGTAACAGGGTCACCCTGTTTATACACAGAGCTAGTAGGCTGACAGCCTTACACCAAAAATGGTGGCTATAGAGGTGTTGAGGGGAGCAGAATTTATTTCTGCACCCTCCTGGCAATGGAAGAGACCTCCACTGGTTATCATTGGTATAATAAATCAGCTGGATATTTGGATAAAAGGGAAAGTTAAAATGTCATATGACAGTGAGAACCATCCCTTTAGGATCATGAAATGATGATGGGAGCCATTTTAGGGTTAACAGTCATGGTTTCATAGAAGAAAACAGTTCAATCATAAGCTTTTGTTCATTCTGGGAAGGCATTTGTTGTTGCTTGTGCAACCACCCCTGTTTAAAGTGTCAAGTTGTTATGATTTCTATGCACATGCTATTGTTGTAACACAAATTCTTTAGTAATTTCAGGTTCATGATAAATTACTTAAGAAAATTCCAGAAGAGAGTTTGGGTAATAGCATTGCAAGAGGACCCATACCAGCTCAACTTCTCAGATGGGGATGTGTAAATGCATATCAGTGCTGTCATAGATTAATAGAAATAATTGTTTGAACTGTTTCCTTCCATAAAATGGAGATTGTTAAGGACATATTTATTGATTGGAAATACAGCAGTCCCTTGCCATCCAGGGGGTTAAGTTCTTGGAAGACCCTGGTGTTTCAGAACCACAGTTAGCAAGGTATCAGCCTAAAGGAAATGTGGGGTTAAGGGGAATTACCCTTGAGACACGTATACCTTAAGTTCTTTAATGAACTCTTCAAGTTTAGGAATAAGCATTTTATGCATAAGACATATTTATTCTATGATAATACAAAAAATTATATACAAAACTGTAAAGTAATAAATCAGTTATATCATGGCAGTATGTCACACCCCGTGTCACATGTTTTGTCTTCTTAATCCCACATAGGAGCCAGCCAGTTACCCTGCACAAAAGACTGCTTTCATGTTTGCCTAAACAGTGCCATGTGATTGTGATATTCCTTCATGTCAGGAGAAAAAACAGTAAAAGGCTAAAGTTATCAAAATTTTGTATCAAGATCACTTAGGGTGTCTCACTTGGTGAGAGTCATTGTAAGAAAGAATGATGTAGGCAGAGCCCAGGTGACAAGGCCTGGGTGATGTAGTGATTTCACTCATGAATCACTTTGTGTATATTCTCACCACCACCACGTTGGGTCCCTCTGAGTTGGGCTAGAGGCAGCCCACAATCATGCAACACACCCATCACACAGTAAAAATACAGCAGATAATTTAACCTTGATACCTTGTTTGTAAAATATTTCCATGTAAGCATTATTATGTGTGTATACTTGGTTAGCAATACTTTGGTAAGCTAGGGATGACTGTATCAGGAAAGAAAAAGAAAAATGTTAAAACTGAGGAGTATACAGAATGAAAAGGATATCTGATTGTCCTTTTGATGGTTAAGAATGATCACTTTTCTATTAACTCCACCAAAATTAGAATAACATCAGTTGTTGGAAGATGTGTAAAAAAGGGAAAAAAAAGATCCTTGTTAAAGGACACTGAAATATCAGTAGTTATTCTAAACTGCTGTGAAATGAGGTCTGTGTAACAAACTTAATGTGATTCATTAGACTGAAACTTCCACTTAGTTAAATGCAGCAGTAGAATGGATTTTTTTTTTTTTTTTTTTTTTTTCACAATAGATCTTCTGCATGCCAAGGCAGACTCTTAATGGTTGCTTTGTCTTTTTGTATCATTTTCCATTGTTTGTCCATCTGTCCATTATTAGGAGTCACACCGAGGTTTAGTGAAGTTGTGTCTGTCTTGTCCTGTAAGGGTCAGGTCAAATGTATCAACCATTACAATTTACAAAGAACCTTTGCCTACAAAGGTTTTTAGAATACGTTCTTAGAATAATACATACCACTTTACTAATTACAGCATCAAGCTTTGAATATCCATAGTTTTCCATGGCAACAGCAAAATTTTATCCATGTATGAGGCCAATATCTTGTGGCTGTAGGCTGTTTTTAACCCAGCAGATCGCCATCTCTAGAGATATAGGAAGATTTTCATAACCAGGTAGTGTTGCTAGTGCGAGTGTTGAGACAGACTTTTGTGCAGCATAGCTGGCTGGCTGCTTTACAGGGGCATGGAGGCATGGCAACAAAGATGACATATTGCCATCATATTATTACCTTACAGTTTTGCACTTTTTTTTTTTGGCCATTTATAGAATAAGCATGTTGTTGTTGAAGTATTGCATGCTTATTTTTAACACAGTTGTGTTCATTATAGAACATACCATATGTATTTCAAGGGTCACTCCTCTTAACACCCCATTTTCCATAGACCCTGTACCGTGCTAACCATCCAGGGTTTTGAAAATCAGAGTCTTCCAAGGAGATAACCCTAGGTGTTGGCAAGGGACTTCTGTGCACACCTGTTTTGCATCATTTAATAAATTAATTGGCATAAGACCCATACATCTGGTTAAGATTTTGCCCTTTATAAAATCTTGTAACCTAGGTGTTAACCTGCTCCATAACATGAAAGTTTGACATGACCTGTAAGGGTCAAGTCAGACATAAACTTTTACTATATAGTTATTTCTCAGCATTTAAAGAATTGCATGGCATAAGACCCATAACTGTAGTTTGGATTTTTTCTGAGTTAGGCCCCTTATAAAAGGTTTAACCTGGAACTCAACGTGGCTCAGAACTTGAAGACAATTCCACCTTTAGTCATAGAACGTAATGTAGATATATTTTGGTATTTTTTAGAGAGTGTTTCCACCCATTCATAATTCACTAAAAGTAACTGTGCTGCACTAGCGGCAACACAGGTGTTCTGTAGAACATCCCACTAGTCAAGGGCAAAAGTAGTACTTTGGTCCTTAAGGTTTTCAAGCTGCCATTTGGAATTGTGCTTTAGTGTCATTCATCATCTGAGGCTGTCTTAAATGACCAATAATTACAGATGTATTAGATGCCCTGCTGCTTGAGAATCTTCTTCAAGATTTAGAGGGACTATTATTTAAACAATATTCAATACAAGTACTTTTAATCCAAATATGCTCATGCTTCATCTGTTAAACTGAGTAACTTAGCCAGCTTTAGGGTCATTGGCAGTTATTATTCTCTAGATATGTATCCTTTTCAGTGAAGTTCAAGAACTATTTCTCAGAGGATCCAAAGAACAGAGAAACAAGATTGAAGATAAGGAGCCACTGAATTTATGTGAACCTCTTTCCCAGAAAAAAATCGATATGTTAAGGTTAGTAATTAGTGGTGACAGCAACTGATTTGAATAAATTGCAGTTAATGCAGTCTTTCTGCCCCCCCCCCCTTTTTTTTTTTTAGGCTCCAGTCACGGACAAAAGTCCACATCAAGGCCGGGCCCTAATTGAAATATAGAGAGAGTTGAGAAATTGGGAAAAATGATGTTAAGCTATTCTAAGGTAGGTAGGATCAGTGCTTAACACTGAGACAAAAGAGAACTTTAGGAATAAACTGTTATTGTATTGTTAATGGCAAATGATTTCTTGTAATTTCAAAGGATGTTTACATCTTGCAGAATAAGTTTGCATAAACTGGAACTATTAGGTTAAGCATCTTTTTTCTGCATTTTTAGAATATATCATTTCATGCATATAGATTAATACTGTAATTGTCCATGACATTAGTGATCAAATGTTTTTCTCCAGTTTTAGGTATCTGTGGATTTTCAATTTTTATAATAGTCTTATTTTTGTTTGTGAAGGAAGTTAGTTATCATTGGTACCCTCTGCCTCTAATAATGTTTACATGTTTGAAGACAAAGAAAATAAAGAACAGATTATTGATCAGAGTATTACCCATGGTGCATTCTCTGTCTTTATTTATTTGATATACAGAAATCTCATTTAACAGTGTACCACTACAGATTTTCTCACAATGGTCATTCTGTTCTATGAAATTTGAGAGATTTTTTAAGATCTTTAGGCACTAGAAACTTCAAACCCTGCCTTTTTATGAGGTTTATGCCACTAACTACCTTTCAGTAGTTGTGACCTTCAACATGTTTAACAAAATTTCTTATTACAATATAATACAGTGAGGAGACGGTAGTGGTGAGGCACTAAGTCATGGGGTAATAGCTGTGGTAACCAGTACCTTTTCTCCCCATTTACTTCATTACACTGCCACCAGGAGGGGAAAATCTTATGAGGGCTCACTACACCTGAGGATTATACCTTAATAACGACAGAAGCAATGAGGAGGGGCAACAGAAACACTTCTTATGTATCTAAAGTGTGATTTATTTACACCTTAGTTTTTAGTTCAGAATGTTTGTCTTCCTCCTAAGATGCTTGCAGGCACCACATGTTGCAAATGGATTCCCCACAGTGGGTTATGTTTGACTGGATCCTCCTCATCCAAAGGGGGGCACCACTATCTTCCATTCACTCTCTCTATCCCCACTGTAGTTCCCCACTGTCTCATACCATATTGTTTTCATCAGCTGTTTGGAGACCACAACCATCAGATATCATATGCCATAGAATAATCAATTACCACAAAAAATGAATGAGGATACCCATCAGCAGTTGCAATAAAAACACACACAAAAAAAAGCAATTGAATTGGTTCAGATGGGTACATCTGCATGCAAGGTGTTGCTACTATCAGCATTATATGAGAGTTCACGAAGTTGACAAGATCTGGGGTACACCTATGAGACCCAGTTACCATGCCATTATAGTGCCTTACGTAATCTTCAATCCTTCCCACTGAAACTCTTCCGCATTACTGATAATGTTTGATTTGTTGTTCCTAATTTAAGAATGAAACCAAACCGAACTACAGTAGACATGTTTATGATAAGTACCCATGATTTAACAATTCTTCTGTCGTGCCTCTGCCACTAAGGCAGTGTGTTTTAACATTGCTTCCTCATGTTTTTAATGGTTGATTTTGATTACCCATCTTCATACACTTCTCCAGCTCTTTTTGAAATAGGTATTCTATTCTAAAACTCATCTGACAACTTTTTTTACTAACAGAATGTACTCTGTTTCATTTATGATGATTTTCTAAATAAAATAGGCAACTGCCATTCCCAACTTATGGAAAGATTATACTCAGTCAATTTAGTTATCTTAGTCATTTGAATACCTCTTCTTCTGGACCTAGAAACAATACTTTCATGTTTCTTCTGAAATCTATAATTCTCTTATTATATTCTTTTAACCATCAGTTAGTCCATTGCTTATCCCTAACATTGTTATTGTAGGTGCAAAATAATCAGGTGAGTTTTATTCAAGGAGGTAGATATTGGGAGTATGGTGATGTCATCATGACAATACTTTCTAGCAGATGACAGTCTCTCTTGTTTGTTCCACAATTCAGACTTCTTCAACAGAGCACACAGAATTCAGTGTGTTTGACCATATAAAGGAATAGTAAACTGAATTATGGTACTCAGCCTAAAAATACTGACCTAATGAGTAAACCAGATCATTCCTATGAATCTACCTCACCTCACTGGCAATAACTGTCCTAATACTACACCTGGAAAGACTTTCAAGAAGCCTCACAAAAGTATTAATCCTCAGCTTATCATTCCTTGTTCTCAACACAGCTAGCCAATAAGTTCTGAAAAATGGTACTCTACTACTATAAGATGCTAAGGTAACTCCTCTTTTTATCCCAGTAGAAAACTACAGCTTTGGGTTATTTACTATTGTGAGGCCTTTACAACTAAACAGTTAGCTTATACATCCAATATTGCAAACATACATACTTCCAGGCATACAAAAAAATTAACCAATAGGATACATCTAAGAACTGATGGAACTATTGTATAAATGAATTATGATTTAGTGAGATCTGGTAGTAGTAGTTAGGCAGCCACCAACCAGGGAGGTATATTACCGGTACTACCCACCTGGATTGTGGAAGGGTTTATTGATGGCTGTGTAGTGAGCAAGCATATCAGTGGTTGTCAAGTTGCTCTCCTTTGACCTAGGTAACTGTCTTATCTTTCTGTCTCAACCACACGTGGACTACTCATAATCTGTCAACAAACATGTAATCTGTCCTTGTCACAAATAACACTTCACAACACTTAACTCATGTAGCTCATTCTTCACAACTCTAGATTTTCTTGCCGTGAGTGCTTTGTGCTAGCCCTGCCTTTTGACAAAATTGTAGGAGCAATAAATAGAAGTAGTAGGTAGGAACATTAGACAGGAGTTTTAGGTAGAAAAATTAGGTAGAGGTAGTGGGTAGTAGCATTAGCTGGCAGCATTAGGTTGAAGTAGTATGTTGAAACATTAAGCAAGTATATTAGGTAGACACATAAAGTAGAAGTAGTTGTTAGGAACATTAGGTAGGAGCCTCTGATAACACTGTGCTAGAATTGCCCTCTGCCAGTGGCCTGTTAAGGATGAGGCACTTAAGGGTATGAAGCAGCACTGGAGTTCAACATTTATGGGGACTCTGCTGTGGCCACCCCTTGAGGGAGTTCCCAAAGGGAAGGGGCATCAGAGATACAGATAGAAAGAGATCCACTGTAAACACAAGCCTGTCTGTGGCACATGATATGTAACATAATAGAAATAAGACCTGAAAACAACTCTACCCAACTTAACACATCTTTGGATGTTCTATAGCAGCTCTTTCCAAGTACATAGAGTTGCATTCACTAACCATATTGCTAAGTCATCATCAGTAATTCCAAATTATAACACTAGATCATTCCAATCTTTCCATTGATTTTTGTGTCATAGTGTTAAGATTTGAAAATTAAGAATCAACCATAAATTGGTTGTACTCAGTTGAAATAATACATCATCTTCAAGAAAAGTAGAACCAGTAAATTAACACGATCATCATCATTAGCATCAACAGCAGCAGCAATATGATATCATCATCATGAGCAAGGGCTAGAATATACATCATTATCTCTAAAATTTATTCTTTTTATTTGTGAATAGAATAAAACTTACTCAGGAACCCTTTCTAAGAAAGGGGTTTTAGTGTTACCCAAGACCTCTTTTCCAGAGGCTTATGCAGCTTAAGGCTGTACTCCATCCAGTAGCAGGGATTATTGGACTCCTTTGGCATGAGAAGTTCTTAGATGAGATTTTACTCCTAGTGATACAACCTCATGAAAGGTGACTTTTCACTCGCAGTGTAATCTTACACAGGCAAAGTCCAGTAACGCCAAAGCAATGCATTGTAAGTGGCATTATGTCTTTTTCATCATCAGCAGCAAAGGCTGAAGAAATGTATCACCAGTAGCTAAATCCCTCAGTATAGTAGCATGACATTATACCTGAACTTCCTATAATTACTGTGACCTGCTCATTAGATGTAATGTGTTTGCTTTTACTGCTATTCTCTGAAAGTGGTTGAACCTTTTGTAGTTCTTAGAATACTCCAGTGCAGTAGTCAAGTAAGTTGCACCTCATATGTGTTACTATATAGGAATAATGCCAACTAAAGACCCTGAAAAAAAAACTTCTGCCAATGCCTCTAACACATGATAATGAATGCCCTGTTCATTAACCTATGAATGCCCTGTTCATTAACCCTAAATTTAAATACTATAACACAGATTAGTTTCAATATTAGTCTCTTAAGAATACCTCAGGAAGAGATTCTTTTTACACGATTTTTTCAAGATGGGTCCAGATTCTTGTTAACAGTAAGACTTCTACTTCTCCATCACTAAACACAAAATCTATTCTGAGATGCACTGAATACAAAATCTATTTTAACTTGATTTTCCAGGGGCAGTTATAAGATGACCTTCCTGAAAGCACTGGTCCATGTACTCCAAAAGTTTTTAATTCAGTTTTACTGATAATGAACAGTAAAGTTACATTAGTCTGGTATATCTTCCTAGACGAAACTATTCTCCCCTTGTACTGTTCACAAATATTCTTAATTACTTGTTCATCTTAGATAAGACTAATTTAACCTTGTTGCTTTCTGTACCTCATTGATGTTTGATTTGCCTTAAAAGGGCTGTTTGAGAGCTACGTTGTCTAGAGAAGTTAAATCTTCAATAGACAGTTTGTCTATTTCCTTAGGTTTGATGGCTTTATTAAAAAAGAAAAAAAAATGGATCATGAGTTTTGGGAGTAGTGACAACAATCCCAGGATACAGAGTTGAGTTACATTGGTGTACAATGGCAATGACTTGAGGTATGGTGAGGTATGACATGGTGTCCTGCTAATGGTTGAAATTGGCGCACAACTGATGATTGGAAACTTGGCTGTGGAAACTTCCATTGATTGGGTGATTTGATACAGAACAGTTTCCCTGAACTCTGTCATGCAATGTTGCAGTTCATTTTTGACAAGCTCCAGCCTGTCTTTAACCTCCTGTATGTTAATTCTATGTATTAAACTTTTCCTTTGAGATGATTCCTGCCTGAGGTCAGATGATTCATCCTCAGCATGCTTTATTCATTTGCCTAAAAGTTCTGGGTCCAATGACCCTTCTATATAGTTGGTATTCACCAAATATTATGACCTGGCTCATTTCAAGAGACATGTTTTTCACTTTCTCAAAAATTTGTAAATACTTTCCCTGTCTGTTTT
>JAYMFT010162895.1:0-12388 GCA_038088735.1 Panulirus argus | reverse complement strand
CGTACACATGCCTTACACCCTTGATAAAAACTTCTCACTGCTTCCAGCAGTTTACCTCCCACACCATATATTCTTAATACTTTCCGCACAGCCTCTCTGTCATCTCTATCATATGCCTTTTCCAGATCCATAAATGCTACATACAAATCCGTTTGTTTTCCAAGTATTTTTCACATAGATTCTTCAAAGCAAACACCTGATCCACACATCCTCTACCTCTTCTAAAACAACACTGCTCCTCCCCAATCTGATGCTCTGTACATGCCTTCACCCTCTCAGTCAATACCCTTCCATACAGTTTTCTAGGAATATTCGACAAACTTATACCTCTGTAGTTTGAACACTCACCTTTATACCCTTTGCCTTTATACAATGGCATTATACATGCATTCCGCCAATTTTCAGCGTTAATGGGATGGTCTTGATTAGGGTCTGAGCTACCCGTTCCTTCTCAGCTAACACAAAGAAAAGAAAATTGCAACATATGTTCCCACATACAGGTAGTCATAGAAATATGCTCCTGGATTCTTAGAGATACGTACCTACATAAATCAATTGATGCAAGCATAAAGCACATATTAAGATATTCTCACCGTCGAACTCACACAAAACATCAACGTAAATGCTCTCAGAAATAGTTGCACACACACGCGCTGGCGCACACTCGCTTACACCCAAGGGTCTCAGTGGTGCGGTGGTCATCGTGACCGGCCATAAGTCAGCTTAGATCATCCTGGGTAGCACCTGTATGGGTTTGACTCCTCGGTGTAGCAGTCGGCCCACAATCCAACCGAGGTGTTTATACATACATACATACCCAGGATTAAGGACTTGGTACATATATACAAGGTTAATCCAAAAACAGTATCACAATAACAAACATACACATACACACATTGCAAAATCCTCACAATCTGCGACATATATGTTTAGAAATCCTATCATCCTGGCATACTACAACACGTGCAACAGTCGCTCAGACTGAGGTGTCAAATACGGACACCTTCCTTTCCTTGTGGCGGTCACTTCTGCCAGAGTTCTCACTTTGACACAACCACTTCTGTCATCCGGAGGGCCGGAAGCATCCATTCTGGTGAATGAATTAGCCAGTTGGACTCGGACAACGACATCCACCTTGGTCATCCAAATGGCCAACTACTTCCACCCCAGTCATCCAGGTGGACAACGACATCCACAATAGGTGTTCAACTGGCTAGCGATTATCACCTTGGCCATTGAGCATTCCAGCCTGGTCGTCCACTTGGCCAGCGACTTGCACGACAGCAAGTCATAAGACCATAAAGAGGACATAGACAGTTAACCAATAACTAATACATTTCTATTATCATGATAATGGCAGGTCACAGCTACAAAACCAACATCTTTCTATAACATTTACCAAATTCGAAATCCCCTTTAGCATAAAGTGATCTTCAAACTGTTTAGGTCTTTCTGGAAAACCTTACTGAAAGAAATAATATCAGTAACCACGAGGATTTTCCCAACGTCAAGACACTTTACCATATTGTGATGATATTCTGCTGGAGAGAGACACTCCCTCTGGTCATACTGTACCATACTGCCAAGATATCCTGGTGGACGGAGACGCTCCCTATGTTATATTGCCAAGTTAACCTCTTTGAGGATGACACTCCCTGTAGTCATATTATACCATATTGCCCATATATCTTACCAGACGGAGACATTTCTTATGGTTATTTATTACGATATTGCCAAGGTCTGTTGAAGGAAGACACTCCCAATGGTCATATTGTACCATAATACCAAGATGCTGGTGGGAGGTATTTCCTTTTGTCATACTGTACCATATTATTTAGGTCTCCTACAGGAGGGAGACATACCGTATGGTCTTGTAGTACCATAATGCTAAGAAATCCTGCTGGAGAGAGGAAATCCTTACCGTTATATTGTGCGATGTTGCCAAGATCTCCATCTGGATGGAGACACTCTCTATGGCCATATTGTGTCATATTGCCATGATATTCTATTGAAGATAGAGACTCCCTATGGTCATATTGTACCTTATTGCCAAGATCTACTGCTGGAGACAGACACTCCATACGGTTACACTGCACCACATCACCGATAATTCTGAAGGAGGGAGACACTTCTTATGGTCATATTGTGCTGTATTGCCAAGATTTCGTGCTGGAGGGAGACACTTCCAAGGGTCATACTGCACCAAATTATCTCCCACCCTACCTATAGACCTGACCACTGTGACCACTCTCCACATATTCTGAATTTATTTTTCACCTATAGTTCATCCCGCTGTAAATACACACTCTCGCCCCCAGTTGGTTTTCATCTGATCACACTCTCATGAATGTATCTATTCTAACGGCACCTCCCCCTCCAGCAGCCCCTTCTAAGCGTAAATACTGGCTCCTGAACAAAGCTGACTGGAATAATTTGCGCAACTTCTTTTCTGACTTTCCTTACGTAATTACTGTCTCTTATGTGGTGATACTTCTGTCTCCGCCAAACGCATAGCAGAGGTTATTCTTGCGGGAATAGAAGCATTTATACCTTCTTCCTCTAAGACGATTTCATCCGATTCATGATTCAACCATTCCTGTTCTGAGGCCATTCAGACAAGAGATCAGGCATACCGGGCTTGGAAAAAATATCTCCTTCTTCAGTCTCGCAATCAGCTTTTATCATGACCGTAATTGCTGCAAGTGCGATAACCTCTCCTCGTCATCCAGTGTTAGGTCTTTATTGTCTTTAGTTAAGGGCATCTCTAACAACTTTCGCTCTATCTTCCGTTTACTTTTCCGTTTTCTATAGCTGTCGTTTCCGTAGACAAAGCAACTCTGGTTCCCGTTTCTCCTCTAACTCCACCTTGGATGACTAACATCTCTTCACCCCTTGATGCCCCTCTTACTAATCCTATGTCTCTTCCCGTAATCTCTTTTCGGAGTATCCGAAAAGCTCTTCTTTCTCTGGATACAAGCAAGGCTTACGGTCCTGATGGCATCCATCCCCATATACTGGAAGAGTTTGTCTCTGAACTTGCACCTGTTTCCTCGTCTCTTTCGTTTTTGCATAAAAAACAAAACTTTTCCTTCTCCTTGGAAACACGCATTGATACATCCCATCCCTAAGAAACGTGACCTTTCTGACTCCTCTAACTCTCGTCCTATAGCTTTGACATCTACCATTTCCATGGTCTTTGAATCCCTCCTCAACTCCCATGTCCTTAAACACCTCAAAAATCACAGTCTTCTTTCTGATCATGAGCATGGCTTCCGTAAGGAGAGATGCACTAGTGATAGTCTTTCCTATCTTACTACTGTTTGGATATCCTCCCTGACAGATTTTGGGGAGTCATGTGTAGTTGCCCTTGACATATCTAAGGCTTTTAACTGGGTGTAGCATCAAGGTCTCATCTCTAGGCTCCCATCTATTGGCTTCCCCTCCCTCACTTTGCTCCGTCATATTTAGCTTCTTCTCCCGCCGATCTGTCTCTGTGGTATCAACAGCGGTGTCCCTCATGGTTCTGTCCTGTCCCCTTCACTTTTTCTCCTTTTTTCAACGATTTCCTCTACACAAATAATCCAATGCAATCATAAGCTGACGACTCAACACTGCATTCATCCACACCCTTCAGTTCTGCTCCTTCTTCTCTCACTCGAACTGCATCTCATCTTGACACAGCTGCCTCAATAAACTTAGACTTGGACAGGTTATCTCAGTAGGGTAGTCAAATTCTTGTTAAGTTGAATGCCTCGAAGACCCACTATCTACTCATCCCTCTATCGATAACTCCTCACAACCCTCGCTTCGTCTTAGACGGTTCTGTAATTCCACCTCTTGACTCAATGAACATCCTTGGTATTACTGTAACATCCACTCTATCTTGGAAACCCCACAGTTCAGGAATAGCTAAGTCGTCCTCTAGGAAACTGGGTGTCTTGTTTGGATGTCGAAACTTCTTCTCTTCTGAACAGTTGCTCCATTTATACAAGGGATTGATTCATTCTTGTAAGGAGTACTCTCACATTTGCGGTGGTTCTAGCTCTGTATCCCTACTTGACAGAGTTGAGTCGAAAGCGGTTCCACTCATGAACTGTCCCAGGCTAACTTCCAAACTTGACCCCCTTGCCCTACTCTACAATGCGGGTTCACTTCCCACCTTCTATAGGTATTACTTTGGATTTTGCTCCCGAGAGCTGGCTGCTTGTGTCCACCACCACGAGCTAAACCACGCAATACTCGGCAAGCTACTGCGTCACTTGATTATTGTGTAGCCTTCGTCTACTCACGGGTGGGCCGCTTTGATGCCTGCTTCTTTCACTACACGACGAAGCTTTGGAACCCTCTACCTTCTTAAGGTTTTCCCAATACCTTTGACCTGGCACATTTCAAAAGACAGGTCTTTCAAGACCTCAAAAATTCGTAGATACTTTCGCTTGTCTATTCTTTTTTCCGCTTCATAAATCTCTATTTCAGTTAAGGTCCGGCCTTGATGTAGACTTTTGTCCGTGACTGGAACCTTCAACATAAAATAAAATACCACCAAGTTGTCTTGTTGAAGGAAGACACTCCTTTTGCTCATATTGTACCAAATTTTCAAGATCTCCTGAACTGAGACACTCCCTAAGGTAGAATTGAACCACATTGCCAAGATATCCTGCTGGAAAGGAACACTCCCTATGGTCATACTTTACCATATTGGCAAGATTTCCTGCTGGAGGAACACACTCCCTTTGGACACATGTTACCATATTCTCAAGATCTACTGGAGGGAGAGACTATCTATACTCATATTGCACTGTTTTGCTAAGATATCCTGCTGGAGGTCATATTGAACCCTATTGCTAAGATCTGCTGGAGGGAGATACTCCTTATTATTAAATTGTAACACATGCTTCTTACTTGACCCGTTTGATGGTTACCAAGTAAGGGAGAAAATTCTTTGGTAGAATCTGTTACTGCCATTTGTTGTAACTGCTGCAATGTTTGAGAATTTTCATGTTGTCCATTAACTCCTGTCGTGTAAGAGTCGCACTGTGATCCCCTTCCGTGTGTCGTCCAGGCGCAATATCCTGCGGGTATTTTGTAAGTCTGCGACTCAAGATGTATTGGTCATTCCAATATAGCTATTAGGACGAAGTTCACAGCCTTCGTGAAGACAATCAAATTTGTTAACTATACTGGTGGCCTTCAAAGGGCTTTTCTCCTGAGTCATATGATTTTCCCTTGTGTAGTTACTCACTTTGGGACTACAGCAGTAGATGATAAGACTAAGTTTATTTCGGTTACTGCAGCGTATATTTCAAATGCATTGTCCAAATGGGCCTGTGGTTGTGGAAGGTGGAGACTGTTTAGAAATTTGTGAAGGTCATTGGTCAAAATCTTTGAGTATCCAATATGTAACTGTATTTGTTTACTCCTTAATATTTCAAAGTTGAAAAGTGTCCATGTTGAACTATTCTTTTATGCACGGCATATTATTTATTAGATTATACTCATTTTGTATAGCTAATGTTATTCTCTAACAGCTTTCGTGCACTTGCCTAAATCTGTGGTAACGCCTCCACTGCACGGCACTTTCATCCAAATGAGACTGCTCGCAATACTAGAAATACAGTAACTACTAGCAAATCACCTCACCTGTGGCACACACCAAACAAACAATATCACAAAAAATCATACTCTCATTTTTCACGAAAAACCATTCTGCTCCACAGAACCCCAGCGATAAATCAAATATCTTGCAACTCAACGTCCATGGTATCCACAACAAACACAGAAATACTCGTCCAACTTAGAGAACACAAGATCCACATAACGCTTATCCAAGAAATTCGACTCACACCCAGATCTACTCTCCCTCCCAGTTTTCTACACCTACACAACCGTAAGAAATGACAGAAAACGAGGACAAGGAGGAGGGCTTGTAACCCTCGTCCACCAAACTGTACCTTTCTCCAACACCACTGACGACACCCTAGAAATGCGATCCATAAGAATAACTTCACATTGTTTGCTACAGCATAATCACCACCTATGTACCTTTCCCCTCCAACACCCCCCCCTCCAAATTCCCCCTCCAAATCACCCACACCCCCTTTCAGATACATAACCTTTCAAGAAAGCGCAACACCTATCTCTGTGGAGATTCCAATGTCCACCATTCCACTTTAAAATGAAAATCACACACAAAGTATAGGCACTCACGACGTCGAACCAAACAAAGAGTCTAATATCCAACAACCTGGTCCCCCACTTCTTACATGGTTCTCCCTAACCCCATCAGCAATGAGGAGGAAGATCCCTCCTCAGTCAGCCTCCGTCAGTGCAACGAGTCGCATACTGTCTCTTCTCCAGGCGAGTAGGTGAGTTACAATTACTGGTGTGAATTCATTTCTTTATCTCAAGATAGCAATTCTCTATGTTGGTATGATCAGTACACTATCCTTTATGACCTTGTCTGCTTATGTTAGTTACTTCTACTTTTGTATGTTACGTTTCTCCCTTCCTCAAAATTGAAACCGACCACATTTTCATAGCAAAAATGTCGCTACCAATCGATATATTACAATGCTATGAAAGCATTGCTACAAATGTGAGGCGTTTCTCAGAACACTTCGTCCGTGATGCCATATTTTTTCTTTTTCTTTTACCATGTGAATGTGCTACATAAAAAAAATTCTTAAAAATTCAAAACTTTTTTGTTTTCATAACGTTCTCTGTTTCTTGTTAGTAAATTTTCTTTTATGAGACTGTTTATCTGATAAGACTAAGTGTACTTTTAGTTCAGCATCCTCTGATAAATATGACAAGAATGAAGTCCTTAGCTATGGTGCTTGATTCGTTAGGAATAATTCGTTGACATGATACTCACTGGGAAATTATGCATAACAGGTAGCCTTCAGTGTACTGCAGGCGAGAAACAGCTAGGAATTCCGCCGATCTTAAGCTGATGTGAAAGACTGGTAATATGGTGAATGATTTTAGTATAGCTTAAAGAATGATATTGCCATGTAAGCACAAATGTTAACTACTGTTCCAGATGTCCATAAAAAAGGAACAAAAGGTAAAGCATATTTCAAGGGATAGAAACACTATATAACCAAAGTACGTGATGTGGCCACTTGATACATCTTGAGCACACGGCACAGCTCTGCTCTCATCATTTTGAAAATACTCAAGAGAATCTTCAAAGACTTCAAAATGGAGAAACATGATTGATTCAAGGACTACAAAATATTCTATATGAAGAAAGATTGTATAGATTTAAACTGAATTCTTTGTAGAAGTAAAGGCCTCATGATGACGTAAGAGTTTTCTACAGACTCAAGGAAGTTACATATAAACAGTTCCAAGTATGGATCCTGTAAGTGGACACAATTTACTTGGTGCAAATAAAATGGTTACACACCACGTAAGGAGAGTCTCCTTTACAAATATTCACTGGAGACTGGAATGAACTGCCTGTTAATGTCATGGATGCCAAAGCTATGGAAACATTCATAAAGTGAATATACGATCGTTTGTATTCTGTGGGTCATCAGTGACCCGGTGAAAATGAGGGGGAAAATCGGTGTTATTTCTGCAGGTAACCTCATCACAGGCCAGTAAGTTTTCTATTGCATGTTTGTTTTAGTTACTTATTTTCACACAAAGTTAACCTCAATCTTGTAGGCAGTTGTAGGTAGATAACAACAAGCAGAGAGGTGAGGGTGGGAAGGAACAGCCAAGCGGGTGTTGGCAGGCAGCAGCTGCCAAGCAGATGTGAGTGGTCGTCAGCAACCAAGGCAATATAAGTGGGCAACAGTAGTCAAATAGTTGTAGATGGGCAATGGCTGCAAGGTATGTGGGATGGCAGCAGACAGGCAGACGTGGACGGACAGCAGGTGCCAGGCGGGTATGGGAGGGCAGTATAACCTGTTCACTCAGATCTGATAGCAGGGTGGAGACAAAGCTTTGCTGTTATTGATGGACACAAACAAGTGAAGGGTGTGCGTGTAGTAGTTAGTCACTTTGGTCACCAGACAACAATGACTGGCCTCCGCGAGGGCATCTCTAGCCATGGCGACATAACACATCCCTATCACAGACCCCCTTTTACCTGGAACCGCTCACCTTCCTGTCTACCTACTCGCTCACACGCCTTACCCTCAGATAAAAACTCCTCATTACTTCTAATGGCTTACGTCCCACACCATACATTCATAACATCCTCTATCATATGCTTCATCCAGATCCATAAATGCCACATACAAATCCTGCTCTTTCTCTAAGTGCTTCTCGCACACATTTTTCAAGGCAAACACCTGATCGACACATATGCCACTCCCGAAACCACATTGTCTCTCCCAATCTGATGCTCCCTGCATGTCATCACCCGTTCAATCACCACCCTTCCACACAGCTTAAACCTCTGTAATCCAAACACTCACCTTTGACTCTACTTTTCTAAAATGACTCTATACATACATTCTGACAATCCTCAGGTACCTCACCCTAAATCCATACATACCTAACCAATGAACAACAGTCACTCCCTTTCATAAGAAATTCAACCACAGTGCTATACACTTCAGCTGCTTTCCTAGACTTTTACCTCTCTGTTCACCAAACCATTTGCCATGATTATTTTACTTCGCATACCTCCCCAACCCAAACTCCCTATTTCTGCCACCCTATCATCAAACACATTCAACAGTCTTTAAAAATACTCACTCCATCTGCTCACCTTATCTCTGCCTGTTAACACTTTCCCATTTTCCCTGTTCATGGATGTTCTCATTTTTCATATTGTTTTTATCACATTATTAATCTCCTTCCAAAACATTTCCTTCTTTTTACGCTAAATTCGAATCTGTTTTTAGAATTTTTCTATCAAGCATGGTTTTGAGGTGACAGAACAATTAGTTTTTACAATAAGTGTATATTACTCCTTTATGAATAAAACTGGTATCACATTTAAAAATTTACCTCTAAAATGTAGAGGTGCATGATTATCGGCTATATGTTCTGCTGAAATCTTTCGCCGAGCTCATCACTGACTGCCCCAAGATTTACCGGGAAAAGTCAAAGTGCGAGTCCTCAAAGTGGATTTTTAGTCTCATACTGCACCCCAGAACTTTATGTGAAGTCAATAGAGCTTTTTCAACATGGTTTTCTGATGTTAATGAAAAAAAAAGGGTCTTTGCAAACTTTCTTCAATGGCAACCCTGCAGTCTTTTTTAGCTTCATTTAGCTCTTTATCAAACTGTTCATCCGAAGCATTTCCCTGATCTGTGGTAATACATAATACCCTCCTTGATTTTTGCATCACTGATTCTGGGTAAATTGTTCCTGAAATATGTGCATCCATGGCCGTTTTTATCCATGCCTTTGACGAAGTTCTTCATCAACCCAAGCTTAATGTGCAAAGGAGGCAGATAAATTTTCTCAGGATCAACAAGAGGATGATTGATGACATTCTTCTTCCCTGGAGTCAGTGATATTTGTTTTGGCCACACTCTCTTTACATAATGATTATTCTTGTCCCGGCTGTCCGACTCACAGAGGAAACAACAGAACTTCATGTAACCAAGATGCATTCCGAGTAAAAGTGCTACAACCTTTAGGTCCCCACATACATTCCACTTACAGTCTCCACACTTATTTCTTTCCAAAAGAAGCTTCATGTTATCATACGATTCCTTTATGTAAGCTGCATGAGCCAGAGGAACGGAGGGGAACTTACTTTTGATGTGTCAATAAACAAGCGCCACTCATCTGTGTTATATTCGTGGTCAAGTGCCTCCATAACAGAACGACCACCATTGCAAAACACCAGACCATCTTCAAGGTAGAAAAAATGTTTGAAAACGACATGGCGATCACGATAAAAACATACTTTAGTTTCTTTCTGGAGAAGATTCCAGCCTTTGAACCTGGAACTAAAAAGTTCGGTTTTTTTCTTAGAAAAGTTCAAATCGCGGACGATATCATTAAGATCTCCTTGACTCAACAAATAAGGTTCATTTGAAGAACAGCTTGCTTCAAATGTTGGATCCATATTGCCCTCTACTTGGTCTACTTTCTCATCACCAGACTCATCATCACTGTGTCATGTTCCTTGGCTCTAGCACAGGTAATGAATGACTGTGAGGTACTGCCTTCTTAGCAAGTGGTAAATTAGGATATTGAACAGTATGCTTGGATTTTGATGTTATACCGATTATATTTGTCAGGCAGAAGTAGCAATCCGATGCGTGATCTTTGGGTTTTCTCCAAAACATAAGAATGGCAAAAGACATACGGCTTGAACCTTTTGCCCATGCTATAAGAAGCTTGTCACATGTGACACAACAAATATGGGGGGCCCAACTTTTACCAAGGTCACCCACTTTACAGCCAATGTAATGCTCATAGCATTTTTAATGAGGGGCGTGAAAGAACGTTTTTGCGACATGAATGTCAATTCACCGCAGATGTAGCACAAAGAATTCCGACTATTAATCAGTTTCTTGGGATTATAATGCTTGATGGGGCATCAGCACAACACTTGAATACACAAAAGCACAATCTGTCAACAGGGTGAAAAAGACTGTATACACATTGAGTTCTAGCCTGCAGCTGACAGAGAACTGCTACTCAGGAGTGGGCACTTATCTGAATGTCCCAGCGTTTCTAGTCGTGTTTCTGCAGACCCCTGCTGACTCATCTATCTAGGCTTGTGCTTTCAAAAAGAAGCTATTGCACTTCACAAACAATGAAAATGGCTGTGTTGGTTAAACTTTTTGTTTCAAATGCTCCGTAGAGCACTGGTACTTATATACTGTACGTACTGATATGCGCGTATACTGGAACAAAAAAACTATGGGTGACAGAGAAATTCTGAAAACATATTTGGATTCAGATTGCAAAAATACAAAAGAAAGAGATTTTCCCTGGAACAATATCTTTGTTGATTAGTGTAATCGCTCACCCCAATCCTCATTTGTCCTTTGACCATGCATCATTCTCTTGACTTTCATCCGTTTTCCCTTGTGCAAGTCGCAAACATTGGGACTCTCTTCCTATAAGTACGCCATCTTTTCTGTTTCACTAGTAACTTAATCTCGTCATCCCACCACTCACTATCCCAGCTCACCTACCCACCTCCCGCCTTCCGCATGCTACACACTTGTCTTACACATCTCATTTCTGCTTCCCTGAAATGAGTATGCATGTACGTATGTATGTATAAAACAAGTATATTGAATTCAGTGACCGTGGGTAGGGACAACGTCGTCGTGCCTTTTTAACTACACTACAACAAACCCTGTGTTAAGGCCTATTTTACGTCTTCCCATTCCCAACCCACAGTTGCCATCCTCACCAGCAGCTGCTTAGGGTACACATCAATTTGATTCTCCTTAACAAAATGAGCACTAAAGGTATTGCATGTTAATCTCATGTGTCAAACTTGATTACCATAAATGATTCCTCAGTTGCAATATCGTAAGATCTGCTGTCCCAAATGTTTTCAAACACACCACCAACAGCTTCCTTCTGCGTTTATATTTCATCCCAAAAAGATGCATACGCTCGTCGACAGCTATTGAATTTTAATCAAAGATTTTGGGGAGCCAGGAGCTGGGTCCTTCTGCAGCGGTTAATGCGTAAGCACAAGCATCTTTCATTGCATCAATCAGATGGCTCGGGCCACAAACAAAATCAGTATTCTTGAGCATGTCCTGGTTCTAGGAGGCACTCGGAATCCGAACACCATGGCCCTTTCCCATCCCTTAGAGTAAAAAAAGAAGTATTCCCTCATAGTCAGCCAACCAACAGATCTGCTGATTACCATGAGTATTAGGATTTGCAGGGATCACTTGCTGAAATCAGTCCGTCACCTCTCTGCTTGCAATTACACGGATCTCCTGAAAAATGTCAGCGAAAGCTCTACAAACCTCTCTCTCTCTCTCTCCACAGGGAATGGTTGAATTCCTCCCATATGAGTGGCAGAGGGACTGAAGCCCTCACGTTCTCCATTCTCAATGATTTTAAGCAAATCATCTCTCACCCTACCCATATTTCTGAACACCCTGACAACTCTCCTAATATTTTGGATCCGTTTTTCATCTCTAGTCCATTCCGCTGTAAGTACACTGTCTCGTCCCTAATTGGTTCATCTGATCACACTCCCATAAATGTATCTTCTCAAACTGCACCTACCTCTAAAGCATCCCCTTCTAAGCGTAAATACTGGCACTTCAACAAAGCTGACTGGAATGACTGACGCAACTTCTTTTCTGACTTTCCATGGGTAAATTACTGTCTCTTATGTGGTGATGCTTCTATCTCTGCCAAACGCATAACAGAGGTTATTCTTGCGGGAATGGAAGCATTTATCCCTTTTTCCTCCAAGACTACTTCT
>JAYMFT010162884.1:0-12389 GCA_038088735.1 Panulirus argus | reverse complement strand
ATATCTATATATATATATATATATATATATATATATATATATATATATAGCGTTAGATCCACCTGAATGATCGCTTTGTACTCCACCCACTGCGTTATCATCGTCATTCCCGTAAATTCCATCAACGCAAACATCTCTCATCTCCCTATCGTGCAGTAAGACCCGTCCGGGCGCTGACAGAACGGCAGTTTAATAAGTAAGTTCCAAGGTGATGATTGATCCGTCTGCGGTCTCAGATACCGGCAGGTCGGAGGGGATGCCACGGGAGTTGAGTCAGCAGACGTTTTAAGATACTTTAAGCGACTTTCCGCAGGATGTCGTTGCGTTATACGTTCAACCGTCCCGCCTCGAAGTCACGGATAAATCACGAGTAACAAGCAGGTTCTGCTCCGGGCAAAGGCGTGGCGGTTCACAGCCACGCCTGGTGCGCGAGGATCCCCGGTCTGTACACAGACACACTGACAGACGCATGGGTAAACACGCCAGGGGCCCCTCCAAGCCTTGCCTTTCCCATCGGCGGGTGTATATTTTTCGCCGGGCTCCCGCTGCCCTCACCCACACAAGGTGCACCGCACCGGAGTCACCACAACCAGGTACTGCCCTACCTGTGTCCCCCTTGCTACCCCTTTGAGGCAAAAGGCACTCTCTCTCCCCTTGTACATTGACCATGCACTTGCTCTTATAGACACCAGATACTATTCTCTTACAGTTACCAGGTTCTCCTCTCCCTCTTCACCTCCTACAGCGACCAGGCACTACTCCTTATAGATAAAGCCACCAACTGTTGGTAATTAATCCTATACAGTGTTATCACTCCCAACAGTGCGACTAGATCTCTTGGCATCGATGTGAACACTGTGTTCTCATTCACGGCAAAACATGAGTGTAAGAGAGCGGTAAACACTGAGGATGTGACAGTTAACTGAAGTTAAGGAACTTTCAGATTTAAGCTGGTTTCAATCACTACCCATTATCATTATTATCATTCTTATGGTAATAATAATTATTATTACTATTATCAGCATTATAATAACTATTATTATTATCATGATCATCAATATCATTATTATTATTATTATCAGCATTATAATAACTATTATTATTATCATGATCATCAATATCATTATTATTATTATCATGATCATTATCATAACTATTATTATCATTAATAATCCTATCGAGCTCAATAAATTGCGCTTATTTTCATTCGGTCATTCGACCTCATCATCCATTTATCAGACCGGCTTTGGAGTTTGTCCTGGTCCCTCTGTAAGCTGATGCAATCATTTTCATCCCTTGTCCCTCTCACGACCCCGGAATCTTCAGAAAATAAGATGTCTATGTGCGAGACTTAGTCCTCCATGTAGTCGTTCAATCACATCAATAATAGCAGCGGAACCAAGACCGAGCCTTGCGGCACTCCACTTGTTGTTAACTCAGCTAATTATTTTGAGGATGTGCCTCTTGCCTGCGTCCTGCCACAAAAGCGACCCTCAAACCCAGCTTATGAGTTCGCCTCTGTGTGTGTGTGTGTGTGTGTGTGTGTGCGCGCGCGTGCTTGTTTCCATGAGTGGTTTATCTGTTTTTACACATGGGGTTGCGATGAAAGTCTACCCAAAAACGTAAATAAATCATTTGACATATGGGAGCGTAAATCATTTTCACATGAAATAAATGTAACCTTGTTAATCTTTCGAGTATCTAAACGTTCTATGAATTATACTGAGACGTTAACAGAGCTCGTAAATTTGTTTCCATGGCTGTAAACGAATTCAACAACACTCGTTTTGAACATCATTATTGCCCTTTCATAATTCTTTAGTACCCTATATGCAAGCAAGGCGTGTGTGTGTGCGAGTGTGTGTGTGTGAGTGTGTGTGTGTGTGCGTGTGTGTGTGTGTGTGTGTTCTTTTCTCCTCCGAAGTTACCTCAACCATACGAAGGACTGATCCAACCTTGCAAAAAGGAATTCTGCTCTCAGTATCTCTCTCACACACATCTCGAGAGATTCAAGCCCCACGTAGTGTCTCGAAAGAGATGTGTGGGAGGTAATTGGACTTACTAATTCCCTCATTCTGAATCGAAACGCTGATTTATTTACCTATTTCTCTAAAACTCTCTCTCTCTCTCTCTCTCTCTCTCTCTCTCTCTCTATTTTGCAGGTATTGCTTCGACTGCTGCTTACAAGGGCAGGCATCACGCGCACCTCTCCGCCATGAACTGGACTCATTGTGATACCCGATTCCTCTCCTTCAAAGTCATGTCCTTCAAGACGTCTCTCCGTGCCTGGAGGGGGAAGGCCTCTTTGAAATGATAAAAAAAGACAGGTGAAGTCTTTTTTCTCTCATGCGCTGGCTCGAGGGGCGTGCTTAACAGAAACAGCTGACGCCCGTGACAAACCCTGACCTTGCTCGTTCTGACGTGGTACAGCGGGCTGAGTAGAGGGGCCATTAATAACACACCGCCGTCACTGTGGTGCCAGTGGCAGTCGGGGCGTGAGGAGACCCCGAAGGTGGAAGGCAGGGAGATAGGCAGGAGGCAGGGAGGCGGAGATCGGAGGTCGGTGTGGTCGTCTATATGATATATATATATATATATATATATATATATATATATATATATACAACTGCTATTCTTAAAGAGTATGATAATACCATACAATAATACAGTCTATCCACACGGTCATCAAACTTCTCACGCTGACAGGAGCCTACAGGAATGTAGCAGGCTCTGTGGAACAGCATGTAGCTGAGGGGCAAAGAGAAGAAGCCGTACGGAGTCTACAATTCAACCCGAGCTGGAGACACTGGGCAGATATAGAGCGAAGCTCCAAGCATCGCCTGGTTAAGACGAAGCGTACGTTTAACATTACCATAACAACGGCATGCCACACTAACGCTACGTAAATAACGTGAAGGAACTTTTCGAGGTTCTTTACCTGGCACACACACACACACATGGCGATAGTGGGGGATATTTATATACATAACCGACATACTTTCATCCCAAGTGTAAAAGCAGAAGGAATAACAATTCTAAAGCCACACTGAAAAACACGAGTCGGTAAAGCATCATTTTACGAGGCTGAGGGGCGGCTATAGACTCGTTTGAACAGGTGAAGAACAGATGGGGAACACAGGTGATGCGTGGGGGGTTTAAAGTGACCAGCTGGTGCATGTGGTGCAAGCGATCATTTGGTGCGGGTGGTGCTCAGCGATTAGCTTGGGACAGAGGGGTGGTGAAGGTGATCGATTCAGAGAGGGAGCGGTGAAAGCGCTCAGCTGGTGCAGGTGGTGGAAGCGATCGGTTTTGGTGGAAGTGATCACCAGGTGGTGAAATTCTGACGGACCGAGGAGGGAGGAAGGGAGGAGGAGGAGGAGGAGGAGGAGGAGGCATCAGATGGTGAAAATGTCAAAGATAGTTGAAACTGGGTGAACAGATGGTCCACTTAACGCGCGCGGCACGGACGATACGGCCACAGCTGGTGGAGAGGCGGCAGATAATGCAGCTGGCACAAGGCGGTGGTACCACCAGCCCGGGAGGTACCCCCAGCTGTTCCAAAGGAACGGACGTAAATGTAGCCTAAACAACGACGTGACCTGGAGATTAGGATTAGTGCGTTTCAACGGTTCAGAACCGTCTGTATTCGTAATGAATGAACGAGAACTTTACAGCCTAACTTTAAGCACGAGGGAACGACCCTTCCGTATGACGTCATGGCCTTAATCAAGGGTTTTCGTCTGTGATATCCACAAGGGCCAACTTTCTACGAGAGAGAGAGAGAGACAAGAGCGTGTAACGCGCTAACTGACTGTGGCGTTCGGTAGCCTAGTATTGGGGAGCGGTGGATGGTAAAGTTTTGTGTGGGTTGATAAACATTTTACTATAACAGTTAACTTGTCGAGACTAAATTTAGGAAACTAGTAAACTACACACACACACACACATAGACACAAACACACAAACACACACACACACACACATAGACACAAACACACAAACACACACACACACATAGACACAAACACACAAACACACACACACATAGACACACACATACACACACACACATTAAATGAAGGCCATTATACAACATGTACATAATTTGAGCAACGTTGATGTGCTACCAACAGCTTTATCCTCTCGACTGAGTTGGAGACATGACTACCAATGTGGGTACTGGGAGGCATAAAGTGCTATCAGACAAACAAATAGTCTGGGACGGATCAATAACGTTCAGTGTTACACTACGTGTTACCGGATTCCGCCTGCTTGAGGTTACACCGCAGCCTTGGGCTGCAGGAGCCTCGCGAAGGTGTCCTGGGTAACACCAGGACACCTTCTATAGGAACTGGTCTTGTTGTATTTACGAACGAATGAATAAACTGCTGAAGAAGTATATGAAGAGTGTGTAATAATAGCAACAGCGATTACGAAATGTCTACATTTGACCACTACAGCGGAGGTGGGGCTGCCATAACCACACACACACACACACACACACACACACACACGAAATTCTCAGTTTAGGTTGGCGGACGACTGCCAAACATTTACTTCTATGGCATGAAGCAGAACCCCGACCGCCTCCCGGGTCTCATAACACTATCTAAGACGCCTCCCTCAAGGGCACGGTGCTCTCAGGGGAGCATTAGAGGCTTAGGGATGCAAGAGGGGTGGTGGAGGGGGGAGGAGGAGAAGGAGATGCCGCTGCTGTTGGGTAGGGTGACACAGGAGTGAAGGAGGATATGAAGAGAGAGAGAGAGACAGACGGGGAGAAGTGGGAAGACAGCTGGTCTTGAAGGGTACCTGGGAGGGGTTGATGGACGTGCAGGGGAAGCGCGAGGTGAAAGAGTTGCTGGGACACGGGGATAATTAGGCAGCTGAGCAGAGGGAGAGCTAGGAGGAAGGGTTGAGTTGCTAGGAGGGTGATGGATAAGTAAGAGGGGTTGATTAGCCAGGCGCAGGAGGAGGAGAGCTCGGTAGGATGGAAGGGGGACAGGAAGGCACGACTGTGACGCAAACGAAGAATGCAAAGATGGACTATGTAACCTGTTGCCTCCAAGAGCCATGCCAAAGAACGACGAACGGACATAAGGAGAACACGAAGACGTTACGACCCTCAAGTATGATGGTCCTGGCCCTTCGACCTCCCTGTTTTGAGGTGTCAGGTCGAAGACCAGGTATATGATACTCAAGGGTCGGTCGACCGACAAAGACCCTCCTCCCATCCGACTCAGCCAGACATAAGCTCTTTACTCCCACCACTCGCAAAGACCATCATCAACCTAGGCTACAGGAGGCAACCCAGAACCAAAGAAGAACTCTCTGTGTCTCTCTCTCTCTCTCTCACTCGCCAACCCAACAAAACCTGCAGCCACCGCCGGCTTTGCCAAGCAAGCGAAGGGCGTTGTTCCCTTCCAACACCCCGGGGTCTTCCTTCTCTTCCGTACCTGCCATCCATCCCTTTGGTCCCTTCTTGCAGGTGCTGCTTGACAATAGCAACACTATGTTTTGCATGCTAGTCTGGCACTCGCTCCGAAGCCCATAAGAATAACTCCAACATCCCCCAACCCACTCCCCCACCTACTCCCCACCAACACCCACACACCCACCACAAACCAATCCAGGAGTCAATGAAACCCAAAAAACCCTGGGTGCAAAACAGGAGTCAACGGAGACACAGCAAACGGGCCGATGCCGTGGCTCGCTCAAAAACTCTCGGCGGGAGGCCGGGTTGGGGGGGGAGGGGGATGAAACATTTCACAGTGGAGAGAGAGAGAGAGAGAGAGAGAGAGAGAGAAGGCGCGAAGGAAATTTATCGACAGCGTACACATAAAGTTTCCCTGCTCCCATCTCAAAAATGCCGCTCGACACTATTTTTTCACGGCTTCATATCTTTTCTCTCTCTTCTTTTTTTTTTTTACTCTTTCTTTTCACGACCCTTCGAGCGTGGCCCGTTGACCTGTATATATGGCGGGGGCGTGAGAGAGAGAGAGAGAGAAAGAGAGACTCTACTGTACACACATTGCTGAAGAACCGATAAACACAGTAAAAATAGAAGAAAAAGTCGACCCATAAAAACCACATTTTCTAAACATCGTCTCATAATACCTGGAAAATTATTTACGAAGCCTAATTATACCATTATGTCGACAATATAATTATCGCATTTATCCACGACGATTATTATCATTTATACTAACACATCTTCAGTAACTTTAGGGAACAGGGGGAGGTGCTGGCATCTCATTCTGATGAAGAAAAGGAAGAAGAAAGAAAAGTAAAGCAATCTAACAATCGCTTCCTCTCGTTGGCAGCGCTTCTACGATGCAAATCTGGGATGGCACCTGCGGGATACGAACCCTCGGGTGCCCGCTGTGCCGTGGCTGTCTTGGCACACACCCCGCCACTGACGTATATATATATTGTAAGAAAAGACAAAAAAAAGTAAATGAGTCTCTCATTATAATGGCTGAGAGGGAGAAGTGAGTCATTGTCTTTAGAATCGCTTATTATACAAGACAAAATGACTCTAGTAATAACGTTAATGTAATTTTTACATGGAGAATATGGGAACAAAAGATGTCAGTGTGTGTGTGTGTGTGTGTGTGTGTGTGTGTGTGTGTGTGTGTGTGTGTGTTACATGGAGAGAGTTTTACATGCGTTGCCCCGTCTTTTAATCTTATATATTTGTAAAATATGTTTATTCACATGGTTGTACGCACACACACACATACCACAGCATATATATATATATATATATACACGTACACATGTACATTTCACGGCGAAGGCATAAACAGGATGAAATCTGGTAAGCAAAACACTTGCAGTACACAAGTCAACAACGACTGCAGCTCTACATTCTAGCTTCAGTGTATGTGGCACTGTCTTGAGGCCTTCTCCAAACCCCCATACGGACAGCTTCAAGAAGTGGTCTTCACGTTCTGGCATGGTCTGCTGAGAGCACAGGCCCCCCCCCCCCCTCCCTCTTCTTGGGTACTCATAGCCCGAATTTTGTGAACACACGTCAGTGTAAGAGAGCCATAACGTTTTCCAACAGTTTGTGTAAGTAAATATCTAATGTTACTTGAGGATGTAAGGACCGTCTGATGTATTCACTTGCTTGGTATACGTAAATCAATGGACTAATGTTATCATCAGAATGAAAAAGAAAAAGACTGTCATTCATCAAGCGGGCAGCTTGGTCTTCACTGAATCCCTCCATCTGTGTAGAGGCAGTGTGAGAGCCACATGGTAACCTCTCCCAAGCATCTGGACACCTTGTAAACAAAATGTCATTCCAAGTCAATGTTAAGTGTCATATGTTTGGTGCCATTTTGGTTTAAGGGAGTCCCGCTACACCGAAAGGGCGTCAGGTATCAAGCCCCGCAGAACAACACCAGTGAAAATATTCTGGTGGACTTAAAAGTGTAATAATCCTAATAAGTTTGGCTTACTATCAATATGGTTGGTCGTGTGGGGAACACGGCAAGAGCGGTGGCATGTGACTGGCAGTGAGGAAAATGATTAGAAAAGGGAATCCCCTTCGTAAACACATCCAGTATTTTAAGATTGTGTGTGCATCCTCCTCAGACGCTTTTACGAAAGTAGTGCTTCACTTCATCATTTCACGATGAAAAAAACAGTTTTACTAATCCTCTGTAAAAAGCTATGGGAGGGCGCGAACAGTTTCAGGTAGAGAGAAAAAATAATCATATGGGTAATTACTCTTATCCAGCAAGAAGGGACTAAATATACATATACCTTAATTACTTTAACACTCTTCTTATGACCCAACCATTAAGACACCCTCAGCTTATGGTATAAGTATCATTTTTACATCTACAGATTAGTGGATTACTATACTCGCTCTCTGCACCCATTCACAAGGGTCTAGGGGCCAAGACCAGGTCCTCACACCGGAGTGACGTCCTACAGACACAGCCCCCCCTCGTCTGTGGGGTGGGATCACGAAGCGGCTGCAACGGACGCTCGGTTATGTATGGATTGGCCACCCACCCCCCCTCGTAAAAGTCATCTGCAACGATGGACCTCCTGTCGCAGTAGTTCTAGACTAACGATGGTATAATCTGAACGTATCTTCTTCTTCTCCAAAGGGGATGATGATGAAGAGAGAGAGAGAGAGACGCCTGTCAGAGGGGAAGAAGAAGAAGGAGTGGCTGGGTGGGCGTGTGTGGGGAGGAGAGAGTTCCTCGGTTATTTACGTAATGATGTAGGGTATTTCAGTCCCGGGCAGTCCCACCTGCGTACAAAATACGTGACGTCCCCATCCGGAGTGTTTCTCCCGACTTCCGTCTCCTCCCTCGCTCACGGTGGCTCCTCCTCCGCCCGTGTGCTGGCATCCCTCTGCCCATCCTTATCTCTGCTCTGTCACCCCATCCTGACTGTGTCCCTCGCTATATCTCATCTCCAGTGTGTACACCTCAATCTTCGCTCCTCCCTATCTATCCTCCTGTCCCCATGTCCTCGCCTAACCATTTCTCCATCCTTCCCTCTATCCTCAAGCCATCCCTTCCCCCCCATCCGCCACCCTCGATCCCTCGTGTCCCCCGTTCCTACTGGACAGAAGCAGGACACTGTATAGGATGACCATCCGACCCTCGACCTGCTCCTAGGGGAGCCTCTTCTCACCATATTGATCAGAGCTAACTAATTCACTCCCTCCCTCTCAGTGGTCCACAGGCGAATACAAATCGTCCACCTACGCCCCTCCCCCCCCCTCCCCCACCCCTCCTCTGACTTAAAAGGCTGCGAGCCCGTTAATTCGCGTGAATTTTCAATCACGGAAATTTGAAAGTCAATGACGTATAAAATCCCCTCGAAGCTGAACATATATATTCCCCGGAGAATGAATATTTTATTCACGAACACAGGGACCGTGGGCAGTACACCCGCATCAAGCTTTTGGCTCCGATGGGCCGGGGAATCAAGGCATGGTGGACAGCTGCACGTAGCCGGTAAAGGCGAAAGACGAAACGGGAAAATGTGGCACCTCTCCCGCACAGACGGACACACACATACACACGTAAACAAATCAAACCTGACTGATGCGTCTGAAACACCCTCGCTTCCTTCCCTGCGAGGGGGAGAACCTTCTGTCACAGTGAATATGGCAACGAGAATTTTTATTAACGCGTTCTCGAGAGAAATTACGTACTCTTAAAGCTCAGAAGAACAGGTGAGCGTAGAAAGACAAGTCACACTTCACGCACGACGTACAAAAACACGTCCTGCTTACAGGAGACGGCGTCTTTCACACCACAGAATTACAGAGAGAGAGAGAGAGAGAGAGAGAGAGAGAGAGAGAGGAGCTGGTGCCTAGTCAAGGGGCTCATTCATCCCCCAGGCCACACTCGTGAGTGCATGAGACATTTAACCGGGTGTCTCCTTAGGCTCTCTAGCGAGCACTCACTCCCTACCAGTGAGAAAGGCTTCATAGATGCTGCTTGCCGTTCTTGTGTATATTACGTGTTGCAAAATTTCCGGACATTTTCCCTTTTCGTAAGTCAAAAATACCTGCCTTATACTTCGTCTCCTCCCCCGACCAACAGGGGTGGCACTGCATGCGTCATCCGTCTCTCTCCTCTACTCACGAAACATGGACGTCACACACACACACTTGACAGCGTAACGAACCCTGGCACAAAATCATCGTTCTTATCCAAGCGACTGTGCCTTCCGGGCGTGTCCCCTCATCGCCCCTCACGAGGAAATTGAGTGCCATCGCGACCCTCTCTTCCCACTCCCCATCTCTCTCTCTCTCTCTCTCTCTCTCTCCTCCCACCCCCGACCGCTCCATTCCTCCGCTCAGCAATCAGCAGCGTGAATGCTTGTCAGGGGAACAGGGTAATAAAACCCAGGGGCGTCTCACAATGCCCTGCCCTGCCCTGCCCTCCTCCTCCTCCTCCGCTCCTTCCACCTCCCTTATGTCCTCCCTAGTCAACTGCCGTGGGCGCTTATTATCATCAACCCGAATCGTGGGAGAGCGTGGAAGAAAATGGGAGACGCACGCACGCCTCAATCCCTCATGAACCAATCACAGGCATGAAGTGCAGGCTAATGAGGCATTTGAAGTCTGAGGAATAGACCACACACACACACACACACAGGGGCCCCAGTACCTTCTCTCTCCTTCTCTCTCTCTTCTTCCGGATCGCGGTGGTGGGCGTCTCGAACCGGTGTGGGCGGGTGGGCGGGCGGGAGGGAGCAAGCAAGCGTCACAGCCGGGCTATCAACCGGGAAAAATCTTTTGTCATAAGCCCGCCCACCGTTTTCCTCTGACAAGCAGTGCGGTGCAGTGTATCATCACTTGTCACACTGGCTATTAATACAGCCGCTCTCCTCACCATCTCACGGCCACCACCACCAGCAGCGAGTATGCAAACTAGTGTGTCTGAACATACATATGTGCATACTTGTTAAGTATGTATGTATGTAGGTAAATATGTATGTATGGGAAAGCATTTGGAGACTTTTTCTGTGATTATTTAAAGTATAGAAGAGTTTCATTATGGTATATTTCAATTTTCAAACAAAAATTTATTTTGGGTAAAAAATGCCTGCAATTTTTGGTATTTTTCTCCGAAAAAATAGATTTCCTTGTGCAACTCAGTATAAGGACTATTTTACACACTAAATACGAATCTGGGGTTGAAATACTGTTTACGATTCATTAAGGCTTGTAATTAACTTTTAGAATGATAAGATTTTTCAAAGACTTTTGTGATAATTCGCTTCATATTTATTGGGTATCTATCAGTCAGGGGAAAGCATTTTGAGAATTTTTCAAGTATAGAAGAGTTTCATTGTGGTATATTTCAATTTTCAAACAAATTTTTTTGGGGTACAATATACCTTGAACTATTACCTGCAATTTTGGTATTTTTCTCAGAAAAATAGATTTCCTTGTACAACTCAGTATAAGGACTATTTTACACACTAAATACAAATCTGGGGTTGAAATACTGTTTAGGATTCATTCAGGCTTGTAATTAATTTTTAAAATGACAAGATTTTTCAAATATTTTGTGATAATTCTTATCGTATTTATTGGGTATCTATCGGTAAGGGAAAGCATTTTGAGCCTTTTTTTGTGTGATTATTTCAAGTATAGATGAGTTTCATTGTGGTATATTTCAATTCTCAAACTAAAAGTTTTTTGGGGTAAAAAGTACCCTGAACTATTATCTGCAATTTTTTTTTTTTATAATTCTCAGGAATATAGATTTCCTTGTACACCTCAGTACAAGGACTATTTTGCACACCGAATACGAATCTGGGGATGAAATATTGTTTAAGATTTATTAAGTCTTGTAATCAAGTATTAGAATACAATTTTTTTTAAGATATTGTGATGATTCGCTTCGTATTTATTGGGTATCTATCGGTAAGGGAAAGCATTTTGAGCCCTTTTTTCTGATAATTTCAAGTACAGGAGAGTTGCATTGTGGTGTATTTCAATTTTCAAACAAAAGTTTTTTGGAGTAAAAAATACCCTGAAGTATAGAAGAGTTTCATTATGGTATATTTCAATTTTCAAACATAAAGTTATTTTGGGTAAAAAATGCCAGCAATTTTTGGTATCTTTCCCAGGAAAATAGATTTCCTTGTACACCTCAGTATAAGGACTATTTTACACACTGGGGCTGAAATATTGTTTGAGATTCATTAAGGCTTGTAATTAACTTTTAGAATGATAAGATTTTTCAAAGATTTTGTGATCATTCGCTTCGTATTTATTTGATATCTATCAGTAAGGGAAAGCATTTTGAGACTTTTTTTTTATTATTATCTAAAGTATAGAAGAGTTTCATTGTGGTATTTTTCAATTTTCAAGCAAAACGTTTTCTGGGGTAAAAAATACTCTGAACTATTACCTGCAATTTTTAATATTTTTCTCAAGAAAATAGATTTCCTTGTACACCTAAGTATTTGGACTATTCTACACAATGAATATGAATCTGGGGCTGAAGTATTATTTAAGTTTATCAAGGCTTGTAATTGAGTATTAGAATAATTACATTTTTCAAAGATTTTGTGATAATTTGCTTCGTTTTTATTGGGTACCTATCGGTGAGGGAAAGCATTTTGAGACTTTCTGTGATTATTTCAAGCATAGAAGAGTTTCATTGTGGCATATTTCAGTATAAAAGAAGAAAAAAAAAATGGGGAGCATAGAATACCCTGAACTATTACCTGCAATCTTTGGTATATTTGGCATTTTCTTAAGGGAAATAGATTTCCTTGTGCAACTCAGTATAAGGACTATTTTACACAATGAATACGAATCGGGTTGAAATATTGTTTAAGATTTATTAAGACTTGTAATTATATATATATATATATATATATATATATATATA
>JAYMFT010162873.1:0-12389 GCA_038088735.1 Panulirus argus | reverse complement strand
GGAAATGAAATGTTTAAGGAAAATATGTGGTGTGAGATGGTTTGATCGAGTAAGTAATGTAAGGGCAAGAGAGATGTATGGTAATAAAAAGAGTGTGGTTGAGAGAGCAGAAGAGGGTGTGTTGAAATGGTTTAGACATGTGGAACAAATGAGTGAGGAAAGGTTGACTAAGAGGATATATATGTTTCAGAGGTGAAGGGAACAAGGAGAAGCAGGAAACCAAATCGGAGGTAGAAGGATGGAGTGAAAGGGATTTTGAGCGGTCAGTGCCAGAACATGCAGGAGGGTGAAAGGCATGCATGGAATAGAGTGAAATGGATGGATGTGGTATACCGGGATCGACGTGCTGTCAATGGACTGAACGTCTGGGGTAAACCACGGTAAGGTCTGTGGGGCCTGGATGTGGATAGGGAGCTATGGTTTCTGTGCATTACACATGACAGCTAAAGACTGAGTGTGAGCGAATGTGGCCTTTTCATCTGTTTCCTGGTGCTACCTTGCTGTTGCAGGGGGTCATGATACTATTTCCTGTGGAGTAGGGTGGCATCGGGAATGGATGGAAGTGAGCAAGTATGAATATGTACATGTGTATATGTGTATATGCATGTGTATGTATATGTATGAATATATGTATATGAATGTATTGTGCATATATGTGCATGTATGTATATATGTGTGTATGTGAGTAAACGGATCTTTCTTCGTCTGTTTCCTGGCACTACCTCGCTAACACAGGAAACAGCAATCAAGTATAATAATAATTATAATGACATGTTCTAAGTTTACTCAGTGAACAATCTGTCAAGTTTTCAACTTTGGTAGCCATCTGGCAGTAATATACAGAGAAACATTATGATGCATCAAAAAGCAATGCATATGCTCATGTGTCTTTGCCTGTAAAAGGTCAATGAAGTCTCAGGTAGTACAACACATGTTGATGTGTCTCTGCCTATACAATGTCTATGATGGATCAGGAAGAGAACAGCATTAAGAGATGGCTTTGTCTTTATGATGAATGGGATTTTCTATGATGCATAAAGCATTATATCATATGCTGATGAGTCTTTTTCTAAATGCAGTCTTTTTGTATACCGTAAAAAGCAGCTCGTGCCTGATAATGTCACTTTGCTGATGCATTATTCTTCTAAGCTGCAACCAACAGCATATCACATGTTGACATATTTTTGTCTGCACAGGGCTTTCTACTGTGATGTATAAAGCAACTCAAGACATGCTAACATATCTTTCCCTAGCCCCTCATGATTTAGCTGAAAAACAATACACACATTTGATAAATGGGACTCTTTGCAGAAATTTTTCATAGTAATGAGTAATATTCTGAAATATGGTGATTACAAAGTATGAGCCTCTACCACACCAGTTTGGTGTGTGCACATCGTACCTGGAATGAAATGAGGATCAAGTTGCATGGAGAAGATCTTATCAGTCTTTCAGCTGGATAGTGGAAGAGTTTCACACATACAAACTTACACACAAAAGTTTTAATTTCTTATAACAAACAAAATAATGACTAATTTGCTATTATTACCCACTTATTTTCATGGCCAAAAGCACATTGCACACCTCTGGTGCATTTCATTTGTCATACTTGTCATTTAACAGACATGTTCCCATAGCTAGAGTCTAGTTAATAAAGTTTTACAAAGACTTTTGGTGAAAAAACTTCCACTAATATCAAAGACAGGAAATTAACACTGTTTAAATAATAGGACATACTATATTAAACTTTGCTACCAATCATATAAATACTAACCCATGAAAAGGATCAAGGACAATTGCTCTTGGATCTTGCAGTCCTTTATTTATGAGAACTTTCCTGTACCGTCCATCCAACTTGGAAACTTCAATAGTGTCTTTACCCTTGTCACACCAATACAAGTTACGTCCAACCCAGTCAAGGGCAATTCCATCAGGACTCTGCACAGCTGAATGTAGGACCTGAAAATATTTTTGATATTTCAGTGCAACTGTAAAAGAGAAAAACTTATTTTTTTTCTTATAAAAACAGGCTTTGCTAAGAGGGGCAGCTTGTGGGATGTCTGAAGATTACCTGGTACAGGCAAGGGTGAATATCTGGAGAGGTTTCCAGACAAGAGGAAATGATATTGGTGAGAAGAAGGAAGTGAAAGTAAGAAAGAACTTGGAAAAGAGACATGTGAAGAAATACCAGAAGAGACTGAGTGTAAAATGGCACAAGGTGAGAGAAAATGGAGCAAGGAGAGAGGGTGAGGAATGGAAGATATATATTCAGGGAAGCACTACTGGCATAAGCGAGAGAAGTATATGGCACAAGGAAGGTAGGAGGTGGGTGGGTGAGAAAGGAGAATGATGATGAAATAAAGCTGCTAGTAAAAGACAAAAGACAGGGATATGGGTGATATTTACAGGGAAGGAGTGCAAGTAACTGAGAGATCTAAAAGAGAAAGCAACAGGAGGTCAAGAGGAAGGTACAGGGACTGAAAAAGACCACAAATGAGAGTTAGGGTGAGAAGATATTTAGGGAAGCAGTGCTAGAATGTGTGAGAGAAGTATGTGGCATGCAGATGGTAAAATGATGGTAGGAGAGAAAGGAGAATGATGATGAAGTAAAGTTGCTAGTGAAAGACAAAAAGGAGGTATATGATTGGTATTTACAGAGAAGCAGTATAAGTAATTGAGGTATGTACAAAAAAAAGCAACATGAGATCGAGATGATGGTGCAGGGACTGAAAAAGAGCACAAAAGAGAGTTAGGGTGAGTGAGTGCCAGCAAACCTCAGGGAGGATAAGAAAATGCTTTGAAAGTTGGTAAACAGTGTGAGAAAAACAAGAACAAATGAGAATGTTGATGAATGGGCATGATTATGGCATTGTCCCTGCCATCCAAGCTAACTTGAAAAATTATGAAAAAATGGTAACAAGAAGTGATGAGATGAAGAGATGGAGTTGGTATTTTGAAAGTTTGTTGAATGCATTTGATGGTAGGTCAGTAGATGTATGGTGTATGGGTCAGGGAGGTATGCAAAGTGATACAGTCACAGCAAGTGATTTCGTAAAAAGAGAAGAGGTGGTGAAAGCCTTGTGTTGGAAGAAATGTGCCAGTGCAGCTGGGGTCATCCCTGTTAAGAACAGGGATGACTGATGTTGGCTGGTTAGTTATGATTTTCACTGAATGTATGCATCATGGTGAGGTGCCTGAGGATTGGCAGATGGTAGGTGAGACAAAAAGACGAGTGTTGGAGTTACAGAGGTATAAGTTTGCTGAGTGTATTTGGTAAGTTGTATGGAAGCAATGATTGAAATGGTGGTGGCATGCACAGAACATCAGACTGGGGATGTGTGGATCCAGTAATTGCTCTGAAGAATGAGAAGTGGTAGAGTATTTGTAAATCAAGTGCTTGCTCTGAAGAATGTGTGTGAGAAATTTGAAGAGAAACAGAAGGATCTGAATGGGGCATTTATGGATCTGGAAAAAGCATATGATAGGATTGACAGAGATGCTTTGTGAAAGGTTTTACAAATATATGGCACTGAAGGAAAGCTATGAGAAAGGGTGAGGAGTTTTTGTCAAGAGAGTGATATATGTATGTGAGTGGGTAGATACAAAGGTGAGTGGTTCCAGGCGAAGGTGAGTTTGTGGCAGGGGTGTGTGACGACACCATAGCTGTTTAATGTATTTATGGATGGGGTTGTATGGGAGGTAAATGCTAGGCTCCTGGAGGGTGGTAAGGGAAGTGAATGTAAGGTTCGTGGAGAGAAGGGCAGGTATGCAGTCCACTGAGGTTGAGGAAGCCTAGATGATGAATCAGTTGTTGTATGCTAACAATACAGTGCTGGCGGCAGATTTGAGTGAGAAACTGCAAAAGTATGTGTCTAAGTTTGGGAAAGTGTGGGAAAGGAGAGAGTTGAGATTAAAATGAATTATGAATAAGAGCAAAGTTATTAAGTATAACACTGCAAGAGACAGGTTAGTTGTGGTGTGAGTTTGAATGGAAAAAACTTGGAGGAGGTTAAGTGTTTTACATTCCTGGAAGTGGATATGGCAGCAAATGGAGTCATAGATATGGAGATAAGTACTGGGTGGGTTAGGGGGTGAAGGTTCTGGGAGGGCAAAAGTGAGTATATTTGATAGGACAGTATGGACGCAAGACATGGGCTATGTATGTGAATGGATGATAGGGATGAAAGTGTTGGAAATTAAAAGTTTGAGGGCAATATGTGGTGTGAGGAGGGTTACTGAGTAAGTAATGAGCAGTCAGAGAGAGATGTGGTAATAAGAGGACATCTGCCTGAAAGAGCTGAAGATGGGATGCTGAAATGTTTTGGACATACATAGAGAATAAGTGAGGAGAGGTTGATAAAGAGGATATGTGTCAGATGTGGGGGAACAAGGACAAAGGAGGACTAAACTGGTGATTCTATCCCACACATGCCTTTCACCCTCCTGCATGTTCAGACCCTGATCACTCCAAGTCCTTTTCACTCTATCCTTCCATTTCAAATTTGGTCTCCCCCTTCTCCTTGTTCCCTCCACTTCTGATACATATATCCTGTTTGTCAACCTCTCCTCACTCATTTTTTCCACATGTCAAAACCATTTCAGCACATCCACTTCAGCTCTCTCAACCACACTCATTTTATTACCACACCTCTCTCCCTCCATTTTATTGGTAACTTGATCAAACCACTCCACACCACATACTTTCCTCAAACATTTCATTCCCAATACATCCACCCTCTGCTGCACATCATCTGCTATGGCTCATGATTCGCATCCATACAACATTGCTGAGACTACTGTCCTTCCAAACACACCCATTTTCACCCTCCTAGATAATGACCTCTCTTTCCACACATTCTTTAATACTCCTAGAACCTTTGCTCCCTCACCCACCCTAAGACTCACTGCCGCTTTCATGGTTCCATTTGCTGCAAGTTCATTCCTAGGTCTCTAAAACTCTTCACTTCCAAATTTTCTCTATTCAAACTCACACTCCAACTAACCTGTCCCTTTACTCTATTAAAACAAATAATTTTGCCTTCATTCATATTTACTCTCAACTTCCTCCTTTCACACACTCTCTCTCCCAAACTCAATCACCAATTTCTGCAGTTTCTCCTTTGAATCTGCCTCTAGTGCATTACTGGATGTCCTAAATGATGTGGAGGAACACTTATAACATGTATGGCTGCTGAGATAAATAAAAATAAAAGTGAAACGTTAAGAAATGTGACAAAAAAAAGAGTAATTTTAGCAGGAGTATGGAGGAAGGAAGCCAGCATGGGATCCCTCCATCCACATCCCCACCACCTTTGTGGAGTCATAAGGAACATATTATGCAACATATGAGCCTTACTGTCAAGGATGTAATCTAGTGGTGATTGAAGATTTTGTTAACATAATATAAAGCTTAAATACTTACAAGCATATTTTACCTCTAAAGTATCATCTGTCAAATAGTGTGCAGAATACTAATGCTGTGACAGTGAAAGAAACATAGGAGAGTGTGGTGCAAACAAACTGGACCTTTATGTCTTTCCTTCATGTCTAAGGGTGAGGAAGGATTGCCCCAGACATGCTGGCCATATCCTCTCCTTCCACTCACATTTTGTGTGCATAATGAAATATTTCTGAATACATTCACATTACTCACCAGCAATGCTATCATTATGTGAGAAACAAGAGCAAAGCATGATACCAGTGCTATGTTCAAGTTTACCCCATTTACTGTGACTACTCCAGATATCAAATGTGTCCTCAATGTGGAAATTTTCAATAAAAAATCTCTAAATGTTTTGTGACCATTCAAAAGTGCTTATTTCTCAGGAAAAAAAAATATATATGTATCAGTTCAAGTAACTCTTGATTTAGGTGCATCTAATTTATACCATTTTGGGAATAATGCACATGGTCCATTTACACTTCATTTAATTTACATGGGCTTAAGTTTGGAATACTGGTATCATCACTGGGTTTGCAGTACTGTAGTGTGGCATTCCTTGGCACTCTGCCTCTCTCCACCAACACCTTGATGTAAAACGAAATCATGCCTGGGGAGAACAAAATTATCACATGTTCACATAGATAAGGAGCATCCATGACTTTAGCCCAGGCCCTCCTTTGTTGACTCAGTACTGTCCCATACCAATATATGGTACAGACACATTTTGTAAGAAAATGAAGTTTCTAATTTTTCTGTTTGGGGGATGGCAATTTCTAAGGAACTGTACACTTTAAGAGTTAAAATAATTCCCAAAATGGTAGATGTACACAGGTATCAATGCTGGCAAATTATTGTGGTATATCTTTGTATTCTTGCCATTTGATGTGCACTGTAAATTTACAATAATATCATATTGTGGACAGAAATTTGAAAAAACTTAAACCTAATCCTTACAATAAAATCAACCCTTTCAGTGTGCAACTGATTTCATTTTGGCCTCCCACAGTGAGGAAAAGATAGTAAAATTATTAGCAAAATCATTATCATTTTGATTTATGGAAAAGTTCTCAACATATAGACACTTATTTTCTTAAGAATTAAAACAACAATTTCCAGTTTAAAAAAGAAATGCATTATCTATCAGATTATCAGTATACATGGAGCAGTGATGGTCTGCCATACTTCTAGATCCTACACCATTTTCTAAAACTCTCTAACTACATCCCTTCAGCTACTTAGTGACTCCTTTAATGGATTAGTGTATCCAGCATCTACTTTATTGGTATTCATACTCATTAAGGATGCCAGGTGTAGCTTCCTTTAACTGATCTATTGAATTTTTTAGTAGCACTGTCTCTCAGCAGTTGTTTTTCCAGGGTCTGTCTCTGACCTTCAGCCTCAACTGGCATTCTCCCTATTTAGCTGGATATATTCCAGGAAGCCTATATTCTTTTACAGCTATCTTTAATAACATTATTTCTTCCATACTAGAGGATAGGTGGGTCAGGTGTCTGCAATGAAGAATTTATGTAAGAGATACAGAAACAGAAGGATTTGCTTGCGAATGGAAGCAGAAGTGAGTCATAGGGTTGGGGAGGGGGGCAAAGGTTCTAGGAGCACTAAAGTATGTGTGGAAAGACAGAATGTTAGCTGGGAGGGCAAAAATGGGTGTTTGCATTAACAGTAGTTCCAACAATATCATATGAATGGAAGGTATGGATTATATATAAGGTTGTGTGGAGGAGGGTGGATGTGTTGGAAATGAAATGTTTGAGGATAATAGAGGGTGTGAGGTCGTTTGATCAAGTAATTAATGAAAAGGTAAGAAAGATGTGTGGTAATAAAAAGTGTGGTTGTTGAGAGCCATGTATTGATCTGGAGAAAGAATACAATACGGTTAATGGGGATGCTTTGTGGAAGGTGTTATGAAGATATGGTGGGGGAGGAAAGTCATCGGAAGCAGTGAGGAGTTTTTAACAAGAGTAGATAGAGAGGAGAGTGAGTGGTTCCAAGGGAAGGTGGATCTGCAGCTGAGGTGCATGATCTCACCATGGCTGTGTGATTAGTTAATGGATGGGTTGGTCAAGTAGGTGAATGCAAGGATCTTGGATAGAAGGTCAGGTATGCAGTCTGTTGGGGGTAGGGTGCCTGAGAAGTGAGTCAGTTGTTGTCTGCTGATGATACAGCACTGGTGGTAAGTCTGAGTCAGAAACTGTAAAACTAGGTGTTTGAGTCTGGGATTGTATGAATGGAGAAAGTTGAGATTAAATGAATGAAAGCACAGTTATTGGTTTAACACTGAAGAAGAGAGAAAGGCTATTTGGAGAGATAGTTGATAGCTGGCAGGCAGCCAATGACCAGGGAGGTATTATTACCAGTACTATCTGCCTGGGTATCAGAAGGGTTAGTGACAAATGCATAATGAGCCAGCACTTTAGTGGTTGTCAAGCTGTACACCTCTGACCCAGGTAGCTATCTTTTCTTTCTGCCTCACCCACAGGTGAACTACTGGCATTTTGTCCACAAACATAATCTCTCCTTGTCATGCATAACACTTGACAACACTTTAACTCACACAGCTCATTCTTTGTAACTAGATTTTCCAGCAGTGAGCACTATGCACTAGCCTTACCTTTTGGCAAACTGGTAGGATGAATAGATAGAAGCAGAAAGTAGGACCATCTGGGCAGGAGCAATACATATAAACATTTGGTAGAAGAGTAGGTAGGAACATTAGGCAGGACCATTAGGCAGTAGTAGTCAGTAGGAACACTAGGTAGGAGCCTCTGCAAGCACTGTGCTAGAGTTGTCCTCTGCCAATGGCATGTTAAGGCAAAGAAGTGCTAGAGTTGTCCTCTGCCAATGGCATGTTAAGGCAAAGAAGTTGCACTGGAGTTCACTACTTATGGAGACTCTAATGCCATGGACACCCCCATGAAGGAATTCTAGGTTGGAACAAGCATCAGAGATATAGATAGATAGATAGATAAGCTAATCCTATGTATGCAAGTTACATAAACTTACATTTCATAATTTATGTTTATATAATTAGGTGCAGAAAAAGGTGTGACTGAACTCTTGACTGTGGCTACACCATGCATGAAAAGCCACCTTAGGCAAGGCTGTATCATCATCTGCTGATGAAAGAAAGTATAGTTTTGCATGAAACTTCTCACTTCAAAGGAGTCTGTTATATCCCTGCTACTGGAGCCTTGAAGCTTCAGGGGCTCCTGGAAAAGGGATCCTAGAGAAACATCAGAACCCTTTTAAGAAAGGGGTCCTGGAGCAATTATAAACAGATTAATAAAGCTATTAATCTATCTATGTCACTAATGCCCATTCCCTCCAGGAACTACCATCAAGGGGTTAGACACAGAAAAAGAGTCTCCACTTATCCTTGTCCTTAAATGCCTCCCTTGCCCCTTGCATACACCATTCAATGCATTCTCCCCATATTTTCTCCCTCCAGTACTTTTTCACTCTAAGTTCCCATATCACAGTTGGTTTTCCTTTCACACCAACCTCTTTAATCATACTGTCATACACCCTCCTTGTAAACTTTGCATCGTGCATTCTTTCCACATACCCAAACCACAAAGCATTATGTTTCACCCACTCTACCACTCCACAATTAATTCCCTTTCTATTTCCTGCTATAAAAAAATCTCTCATACACCCCATTATTACTTTCATTCTATCTAATCATGCTACATGCTCCTCTCAAATAACTCATTTCAACAGCTTTGATGACTGACTTCTGTAACTCATCCCATATCCATGTTTCAGCTCTATAGGCCATGGTTAAGACAACTATGCTGTCCCTTAATCCTTTCCTCACTTCCATACTTACACCTCTCTCCTTCATTACTCTATTTAGGGACCCAATGCCACTGACTCTTCTACCCTGCACTGCTCTCTCCCTCATCTCTCCTTCCATATCACTATGCTTACCCAAAATAGCTCCTAAATACTTAAATTCTGTCACCTTTTCCAGTCTGTCTCCCCCATATCTATAACACAGTTAAGTACACTTTCTTCTCTCACTCTGTAGCACTTTGAAAAATCTATACTTTCACCCTGTTTTCTTTTAATAAACCATGACTTTACTTTTAGTTGCACTTGCATTCAGTTGCCTATACATACACACACACATTATAAAACACTTACAGCCTTCTCCCAACTCTTCACTCTTTGTAAACAACACAGTATCATCTGCAAAAAAGGCTTGTCACCAGTCACCATACCTCACTATCACACTCCATTTCAACACAACCTTTCCTCAGTTTTACTTTCATCTTCCTAATCACTCCAATTATATGTAAGTTAAAATCCATGGTGACATCACACAGTCCTGCTTCACACCTACATGTGTACTGGAACTTTTGTTCAACTCTCCTTACACTCTCACATATGCATTTGCTATTCTAAAGAAGTTTTTCACACCATCCAATAGTTGTACCTCTATATACCTTTGGCACATCCCATAAAGCATTCCAAAAGACTCTGTCATATGCTTTCTCCAGATACATAAAAGTTGTATACAGCTTCTTACCATTTGCTAGATATTTTTCCATAGCCATTCTCACCACTAAATCTGATCCACACATCTACGTTTTCTGAAAGCCCTTGCTCCTTACTCATTCTGCATTCAGTCACTTCCATCACTGTATCAATTAAAACTTACCTACACTTTTCATGGCATACTTAACAGACTCATTCCACTACGACTGCCACAGACACCCAGATTAATAAATAAGAACATAAAAGTTTTCAAAACTTTGTTTATCTCATGAGCAATGAGTAAATCTTTCATAGTTTGGGAAAAATACATCATTTCCTGGACCAGCCAATCCTAAGTAAGTGTGGCCTGGGTACAGCCAGGGGCACTGTGGGTTGGGGTAGTTGCCACATACTTGGTGAGTCCACAGAAAAGGCACCCATCCACTCAGTGGTGTCACTAGTAGTTAACTGAGGCCTCCAGTGCCTCATTCTTTGTTTAGGTTGCCATCTTTGGCAAGCCATCAGACCTTACAATGTGTTCAATATTCAACTTGAGATGGAAAATTACTTTAGTAGACTAACATTCACAGCAACCTGATAAATAACAGAAGACTGATGCCCAAACAACAAAAAGGGTCAGCTCGTATACTGAGCAACACCTCAGAAATCACATAGTTCCAGAGAAAACAACTATATTTTCCTTTATAGAATACATTCATATGTCACTGAAGAAAATACCCAAAAACACAGGGTGCTGAGTGAACAGGGAAAGGCCTGGGCTGGTGACATGATCTCCTTACTATTTACTTATTTCCTGCCCCAGGAGTCCCCTCCATCTTTATGAAATTCATGCAGAGCTCAGGAAGACAGCCAGTCCACCAGGCACAACCAGAGGTCACACAGTGTAGCGATGCTGTGTGTATCTATGTGGGGAGAGTGTAAGTTACCTGAGTAGCTAAGTTCAGTATTTTCATTGTGGTTGTTGCAGTTAGGTGCATGAAGGTTTCTGGAATGTGATGAATTGGTGTTTCAATAATACAAGGGTGGAAGCTGTCCAGAATGTAGACATGAATGTGCGTTTCACATTTGTTTGGGGAGTGCAGTTTCACATGACTGTTTGTCTAGTGCGATGTTTGAGTTGGGAAAGCAGTCATTTTGTGCTTATCAGGTCATTTCAGTGTGTATGTGTTTTATCAGTGTCATGTTTGCCGATAGTGAGGAATCTGTAATTAGAGGATGCTGATGTGTGAGGCAGGGGAAAGCATTCTACTTCTATTTGGGGTTTGGTGGTCATGTACAGAGCGGTCTGGATTGAAGGGTTCCAATGCTTTTGCAAAGAACTGAGTGCTAAGCAAGTTGAGGTAGGATTGTACTGAGAGGAAATTTGTTTCATTGTGAAGATGATGAATATTTGTAGTTGCTAGACATCCAATGATTGTTCTGAGAACTCTATTTTGCATGATTTGCAGCTTTGTTATATTTGATTTTATGTAGGTGAACAACCAGGCATGTGAAGCAAAGTTTGAAGTGGAGCAGATGAATTGTTTGTAGAAGATGCTATGGGATTCATTTTTCTGTCCAAATCTGATGCAAGTTAGTATTGTGAGGGCATTTTGTCAGTGTGTTGCTTTTGTGATGATTTTTTGTGTGGGAAGTAAATGTCAAGTGTATGATGAATGTGAAACCTAGAATGGCTGGTGTTTTGTTCAAGGGGAGTGAGTGTTCATTCCAGGTGATTAGAGGGTGTGAGTTGGATTCATGTCTGTCTAGAGTTAAATTGTGACTGACAACTTCTGTGAAGATGTAGTCATTCTGTTCTGCAAGAACCACTATTCCAATTGTGTAAAGTAGAGCTGTAAGCTTTATGTTGCTACTGAGGTGCAAGTATACACTAATTATGTTTTTTTGTCTAGGTGTGATTTCATTCTACATACACTTTATCACATTACAAACTTAATGCTATTTTCTTAGGCATGATTTCAAACTTCCCATATGTATAATTTACATATTTTTTGTATATTATTTTCTATACATGTTAGCCATAGCCTGCATTATACATATTTTCATATATTTATATGTATCATTTACCTGTCATTTACAGAGACAGATCTTTATCTACACGAATATTCGAGAAACTTTATTTTCACCAAAGATATGAACTCTAATACTGTACATGAGACATTGCTTCTTTAATTCTAAAACTGACTATAACAATGGGCATATCAATATAGAATCATGCCCAAATGAGATATCTACAGTCTTTGATGATCTGTAGAGAATGAGATGTAAGATATGTTTTCATGCTAAGTGATAGGGGTAGAGTGCTAGTGACATAAAGGATGACTAGTAGAATAAAAATAAGCTGGGAATTGACATATCTAAGGCTTTTGACAGGGTGTGGCATCGGGGTCTCATTTCTAAACTCCCCTCTTTTGGCTTCCCTCCC
>JAYMFT010162862.1:0-12389 GCA_038088735.1 Panulirus argus | reverse complement strand
TCTGTTTTTCCCCCTTTCTCAATTATCTCTATATTTCAATTAGGGCCCGGCCTTGATGTGGACTTTTGTCCGTGACTTGAGCCTTCAACACAAAAAAAGAAAAAGAAATACTGTCAAACATTTAATATCCAACACATTAACCACTTCCGTATATTCCCACCTACAGCCCATGCCTCGTATCCATACAACACCGTCGGGACTACTATACCCTCAAACATGCCCTCGCAGATAGTGACCTCTTTCCACGCATCTCTCAATGCACCCTTGACCTTCGCCTTCCCACCCATCCTATGACTCGCTTGAGTTCCATGGTTCCATTCGCTGCCATGTCCAATTCCAGGTATGTATCTAATACACTTCACTTCAAGCTTCTTTCAAACTCATACCCCAGCTAACCTGTCTCTCTCCTGTGCTAAACCTAATACCCCGTTTTCATTCTCATCTATTCTCAACTTTCTCCTTTCACACACTCTCCCAAACTCAGACATCAATTTCAGCAGTTTCTCACACGTATATACAACTACCGCCGTGTCATCATCAAACAATAACTGATTCACCTTCTAAGCAACTTTAACTCTACCAGACTGCAGATCTACCCCTCACCCCAAACCCTCACATTCACTTCCCCCATCACGCCATCCATAAACAGACTGAACAGCCATGAGGACATTACACACCCCTGCCGCAGACCCGCCTTTACCTGGAACCATTCACTCTCCTCTTTACCTATTCGAACAAACGCCTTAATCTCTTGATAAAAACTTCTCATTGCTTCTAATAAATCCGTAATACCTTCCACATCTCTATGAACGATAAAAACTTCTCATTGCTTCTAATAAATCCGTAATACCTTCCACATCTCTATGAACCCTATCATGATTGTTTTCATACATGACCGCAGTTTCCCTCGTTATGGAGGTAGCTTACCCTATCATATATATGTAATAATAATAATAATAATAATAATAATAATAATAATAATAATAATAATAATAACAATAGTAATAATAATAATACAAGTAATAAAAAATTATAAAAATAATTTTCTTACGAATTAAGAAAACTTCGCAAATTCAACTCGACTGGCCAGGAACAGCATCAACCTCAAAGTGCCCTCCCCAAATTTCGACCAATCTCCATTTAACGTCCAAAGTCCTATAGGATATCAACCCCATCTCGCCCCCAAACCCAGATCAACCTCAACCCATCCCTCTCATCTTTACTCAAGCTACCTCCCAACTCCCCCACTCGACCTCCCAACCTCTCTCACTCGACCTCTCAACCTACTTCCCACTAGATCATCCAACCAACCTCCCAATCTTCCACTTCCAACCTACCTCCCACCCCGTCTCTCCCCACTCTTCCCCGTCCTCGACCCGTCAAGTGACGTCGTTACACGGCTTTTACCCAGTAATTAACGTCGCTGGATGTAAAAGCCTGGCCTACTTGTGCCTCCCCGGGCCACAAGTGGTACCCACATCCCCCCCTCCCCCCATCCCCACACCGCCTACGTCTCGCCCCGCAAGGCCTACGTCCCTTCACATGTCTTATGACGGACAGTTTCCTACTCCAAAGTTACCTCGCATGTCTTAAGACGGATATTCTCCCATCCTGTCCCCTTACAATCACTGAGACGGACATATTCTTACCGTAAGTCCCTACATATGTGTAAAATGGACATTCTCCTATCCTGCGTCTCCTCACATGTCTTAAGACGGACATTCTCCTACCCTAAATCTCCTCACATGTCTTATACGGACATTCTCCTATCCTACGTCTCCTCACAAGTCTTAAGACGGGCATTCTCCTACCCTACATCTCCTCACATGTCTTAAACCAGACATTTTCCAACCCTTCGTCTCCTCACATGTCTTAAGACTGACATTCTACGACTCTATGTCCCCTTACATGTCTTACGACGGACATTTTCCCACCATACGTCCAATCATATGTCTGTAAAAGAAATCGAACAGTTCAGGATAACAACGAACCAATTTGTAGGTCCACAGTTCTCTGACTCTCGAAGTAAGGCTACTGTGGGCCTCCTGCCACTTCCTAAGAGAAAATATAATCACTTCGGTAACATTCCCTACAACATAACCGTATTTTACTCCTAGGAAAAACTACGACACCAGTTTGAAGACGAATGTACTGATGTACAAGTATTGCCTAAGACGCAGTTTAATCCTCGAAAAAAAAAAAAAGAGAACCATGACATCAGTGAACGGCATCGGATGCAGGATTTTCCTTTCCATCAGGCCAGTGCTGGGGTGGAGCAGAGCAGGGCGGGGTCCTGGCGTGGGAGTCAGCAGGAGCCTACGTCAGTCCGGTCCATAAGAGCGCCTAAAATAATGGTTGTTGTCATTCTGTATGAAAAAGTAAAATGACTGAAACGCGTATCACAAAATATTTTCAGGAATCACAAAGAAAATCTAACTATCCAATACTTTCTCCAACTTGGCAAATGTTACATCGATTTTGGATAAGTTGCTGGTTGGCCTCATGATGATGGGTGGTTCTTGTGGCTCCCCCACACGTCACCCACGGCCCCAGACGCACATCTGGGAGGTAAATGAGGACTAGCGGACTCCCGGCACGCTACACCAGTGCCTCCCCACAGCCGGAGCATGGCTCCCAGCTATGAAGCCACAGGTCGATACATTACTGTAGGTGTAGTGTGGGAAGTCGGCAAATTAGGTCCCTGACTTCCGAGCAATGACTGGCTCTGAGGGTCGGGTCAGTCGAGCCTTTGCAGGAAGCGACGAACCTGGGTCCGGGCGCAGGAAAGGGCCACGTGCGAGACTTGCCGTGGGTCCTCCTCCTCCCTAAAGACAAGATCCAGTGGAAGCAGCAGCGCCGATGAGGACGCCTTACCTCTCACAGCTTCGATCCGAGCGAGAAACGGCGTGTCTCCAGTCCCAAGCATGGGGCGCACTAGCTGGCGTGGTCGTGTGCCAGCCGCCGCCTTCGTCAGGAGTTGAGTTTGACTTCTGCCGCAAATGCACTAAGTTTATTGTTCATTCCTGCTCACCCTGTGGGCAATAAAACAGAGGCAGACACAGAGTAAAAAAGGTCCGGGGACCGGCCCACCATGAATGACCTCACTGTTCAGTGACGTACACTATACTTACAACAGACAAAACTGTTAATTCTCCTGTATCTGGGGTAAACCACCGCTGTGAATGAGATGCCTACATGTCTTGTAATGTCTGGCAGAAATTATCACCGAACTCACTGATTTTACGAGACACATAGGTAGTGTTGCAGGGTGGGGGTGGGGGTAGATAGTGTGGTGACTGATGACAGCGGGTCGTGTGGTCAGGTTGTCTGGGTTCACTCCAAACACACCTCGGCCGACGCCAAGATAGCAACCCACAATTGGCACAGGTCTGTGGAATCCTAGTGTGTATTTAAAGCTTTCGTTGTTTATTTGCTCCCTGAGAGATCTAGAGCCACTCTAAAAACAGACGAAGAAACGAGATACACGTGACAAAATTAGCGGCCAGACTGACGAATGAAATGCACAAACCGTGGCCGTCGCCATACTGCCTCAGCCAACGGCGGTGGTGCCTCCAGGTGCACCTCTTCATATGACACAACACTGTCCTGACGAATCGTGCCATGAAAACTCACGAACAAGGCAGTGATACTCATCCGGAATCTCTGATGAAGGCAAACCAGTGATGATCGCTAGTCCACAGATCCAGAGCAAGCATTACTTTGGGAGGAGGACGGCCACACATCACCCACGTCCCTCAGAACAATGACTTGGCATCAGCTTCGGACAAGACGAATTCCTCAGTGTCCTCGACAAAACATTTCATCCGTTCGACCCTAAACTACGCCTCACCTACCCGTCATCCACTCATGCAAAAGCAAACTTAAGCCTACACACTGCAAGAAATAAAGCACTCGTAACAATCAACACCTACAGACGAAAAAATCCTTCCAGTAAAATCGCACGTCTACATGTTCGCCATCCAATCCTATCCAACATTACTACCAGCCTGCCAACCACGCCATTCCATAACTACCTACAAACCTCCAGGGAGAAACAAAAACCTCAACCCAGCCTCAACACTTCATCCACCTGTACTCAATGATGCCCTCCAACCCTACCACGCGCAACAGTAGCTAAATTCACATCCACACAGCAATGACACAACAAGCACTAATCAATCGTCCCTTCCCAATCTCAACTCGAACTCCTTCACACCAGACTTACAACCATCTGACACTACCCTCCACCTCACAAATACCAATCACGACACTCCGTCGCGTGCGCCCTCCTCGCCACCCATCTCTTCAGCACTTCAACGTCGACTCATCATATCACGGGATCCATCAAGCCTAAGAAGCACCTTCCACAATGAAGACACCGAACACCTGCTCCTCAACCGCCCAACACTCGCCCTGCCAAGACAAACATACAAAATCACCCCCACTTCTTGACCTGTGGTCCCGCCGGTGGGCGAAGGGTAGCATAAGTATACGTGTGTGTGTGTGTGTGTGTGTGTGTGTGTACAGTGACCCCAGCACTTCAACCAACCGATCACCATATCAACAAAACATACCTTATCGCCCGTCAAAAAGCAAGGTAACCCATCTTACCAACTCTATTCTATACCAATCCTCAGGTGAACATCATGGTACTGATCATTTGGTGACGACCGACAACACAAAATACCCATCTTATTCTCCGGACGGACGGACACACACTCGAGCACAGGTGTCAAGTTGTGGGCAGTGCAAAATGCTCAGCTAATACACTAGTTGCTAGGGTGATAATCGACAGGAGGTTGGTGCTCCTGCTGATTCGAAACCCTTGTGGTGCGCTGTGCCTCGGAAACAGCTGACCAGCGGGCCATCCGACATGGCCAGCTGATCACTGTCAACAGCTGACCAGACCAGCGGGTCACACAACATGGCTGGCTGACTGCTGTCAACGACTGGCCAAACCAGTGCCCTTCTGATCACTGTCAACAACTTACCAGTGGGTCAAACTACGTGCCCAGCTGTGGTCACCGTCAACACCTGACCAGACCAGCGGGTCATACCTCATGTCCAAGTGATTGTTTACACATGCCCACGTGCTAGCTGTCCACACTAGACACAAAGGAAAGCGTTTGCAAGTTATCTCTTTGAGGCCAGACTCTATTGTCTTTCCATGGAGTAGGTATGTGAGTCGACACTATTCAGTCTATTCACACCTTCCCTGTTATGAAGCAGCAGAGCTGATGCTGCATGACACAGCCGCACACCCACCCCACCGCCACTACCACCATACACCCAGGCAGCCATCGCCAATGCCCTATACCCACACCACTACCACCACCCACCACCACCACTGCCCTCCACCCACACCATCACCAGCACCGCCACTGCCCTCCACCCACACACCGACAATGGTCCACATAATAAACTCTCCCTCATTATCGAGCTTTATATTTCAAAGGGAACCCAGGAGTTGCTTATTACACCACCCACACACTGACAGATAAAACTCCATACAAAAACCACCTTTCAAATAATACATCAAACGGGCGAGCGACCATTCTGATTACATCCCCAGTCACAGGTGGGCTCATTTACCTGAACATTACACAAGAAATAGCAGGAATCATTATACAGTACATCAACATATATTTACACAGAAAATTAAATCATTTTTTTCTAGTGGACATCAGGGCAACCATACTTACCAAGAGCTACCAACTAATGTCTACATTATCACATGGTTTGGATTTGAGGAGAGGATGAGCGAGAAGCGGATGACTAGGAGTGTACAAATGTCGGAAGTGGAAGGAACAAAGAGGTGGTGAGAGAATGGAGCGAAACAGACTTTTGCGTAATCGGCGCCCGAGCATGCAGGAGGATGCGACGCGTGCAAGGGATAGAGTGAATTAGACTGATGTGGTACATAGGGGTCGACGTGTAGTCAATGACTTGAAATGGGCCTGTGAAGAGGTCGAAGGAAGCCACAGAAATGTCTGTGAAGCCTGGTTGTGCATAGGGGGTTTCGATGCATTATACACGAAAGCTAGAGTGAATGAGGAATGATGCCGTACATTAATCTGTTATTACAGCTACCTCGCTAATGCTGGAAACGGCGAACAAGTATGAAAGAAATAATTATTCCCTCCACAACATAAGTAATCCAACTAAGAAACTGCAAGTTAACATATTACGCAAAGTTTTTCAAGACAACTTAGGGAAAACGTCTCCTAAACCCCAGTAATCTGAAATACAAAGCACACAAGGCTCTGAATATCTCCATCTCCAGTAAGACTCGTAAACATGAAATCAAAGCCTTTAATCGGGTGATCAGAGGTTCAGAGTTCCCTGCGTTTGCTTTAGAGGTTCAAAACCCTTGTGGGATACTGTGGAATACTCACTTCATCTGTTTAACGATGGTGCTCTTGCCCGACTCGCCCGCGCCTGTGGGGAAGAAAATAATGTCCATTAATCAGTAGTCACAAATGGTATGCGTTAATCATCAAAAGATCCACTGCTGAGAATTGACTACACTTACCTTAAAAGAAGATATGTACCTGAACTCATACATCATACGTTATAGCACGTGACATCAACACGAGTAATGCTAAGTCGTCAACCCCTAGAGCGTGAGGTCAACGACCCCTGAAAATGGCGGTACGACCCTTGTGTATGATGACCAGGAAATCATACCCAAGGTTGGTGCAGTCGTGCTCTGGGGGTTAACAGAAGGTCAGCATCATAAATACCTTCAGGTAACCCAAGTAGATAACCCACGTTAAAGGCAGGGAAGAGCAGAGATAAGATTTAATAGATATGGTACAAGATAGGGCATACTATGCCACCTTTAATCTTACTGAGATAACAAGTGCCTCCAGCACTTCAGCATCTCCTGTAGCAACAGGCTGCTTGTTCAGGAATAATGTGCTGCTGACGAAGATGACTATCCGAAATCATATAACTATCTCTCCCATCTACCAGGAGATTCAACTGGTAGTCATTTTACATACGATAATTTAACAGTTACGTGTTAAATCTGGTGTTTGGTCGCAACTCAATTTACGAGTACAAGGAAGGAAAGAGTTATCTACAGGATGAAAACTACATTCACGAACACACCCAGCCCGTGAACGACGAACAAATCCACGAAGCCAAAGCCACAGACCGAATTAAGACGTTCTTAAATAACGACCAAATCCACGACCAAAGGTCCAAACGCTACAAACTGAAGTCCAGACGACCACAGTCGAAGGGTGAAGTCCACGAACGAAGCAGAGGCCTTAGCTGGATGACGTTCTGGCCTCGCCATCTCAGCAACGCTACCAGACGCGAAGGCAAAACACGGCGGCTTATTTTCGCAGCGTGACTCGCCGCACGCCGAAAGTTTTTAATCATACGGTTATTTCTGGGAGGGACCCGCGAGGTGTTTGTACAGTGAGGGGGGGGGAGAGGGGGGGGCAGGTGAGGGGGAGTGTAGTACACAGCAGGGGAGGAGTTTCTTTATGAAGACAGGAGAGAGAGAGAGAGAGAGAGAGAGAGAGAGATGGGAGGAAGATGCAGACAGCAAACAGGAGGAGGGGACGTAGATTGGAAGTACAGACGAAAAAATTATGAAAGGAAACAGGTACCGAAAGGAGAGGAGGAAGTATAGGAAACAGGGGTAACGGAGGAAGGCAAACTACCCTGCGCGTAGGGGAAAGGAGAGGATGAGCAGAGCATGAAGCACCGGAAGGATGGGTGAGGGACACAGGGGAAGGCAACACTGGCCACGAGTGTGGTGGTCCTGGTGCACACATACCCATCATAGGTCCCCGCCATTTACCTCCAACACCCACCACCTGCCTCCAACACCACCCTACCCCCACCACCAACATCCACTGCCACCCACACTAGCTGCCCGCCACCACCACAATCACCACCTGACGTACGGCCCGTGTGGACTCCAAGACCTGACCCTGGCCACTAAGTCACCATGTCGTCACCATGGCCAAACCACGCCCACCTTCCTGCCACGAGTCCCCCCCCCCCTTCTCCCTCCCTCCTCCCCTCCCCTAATTCCATTCCTGAGCGAGACCGAGTCATCGACCCTCGGCCACAAGGCCATAAGGTCGGGTTCCACTGGTACCGCGAGGTCACAATTATCATGTGATACGCACCTTCCCTCCACCATGTAAACAAATCCTCCGACAACATGATGCAGACAGTCCCTCCCTCCCTCCCTCCCCTAGCGACAGACAATCCATACGACCACGTGCTGCAAACAACCCTCCGCCGTGACAAACATCTCCCCCCCCCCCGTGACAAACACATCCCCCCCTGTGTGCACGTGATGAGAACCTAACATTCACGTGACTAACTCGTCATTCCCGATAGCCAAACTAACTCGTTGGTTATAAACGATCAAACAATCATCATCCACGTTGCCAGAGAGACCTGCTTCACCAGTGAACGACCGATTATTTTTCGTACACTTAAGAAAAACAAACCGTTCGTCTCTCGTGACGAAACCCTGAACCAGTTGGCAAGTCTTTCTCGTCTCTTCAAAATAATTTTAGTCTCGATAACTTGCAAAAAATATTTCCAAGTAACGAAAATGATCCTTTTAATCACATGATCACCTCAAATATTCAAAACCAACCTATCATTCGTCCAGCTGACATACTGCTGAAATCTTCGTCCGTGTTTCGCAGTGACGGTCTAATTCCGTGTTTCGTAGTGGCGGTCTTCGTCCGTGAGTCGTAAAGGCGGCCTTCATCCGTGTTTCGCAGTGGCGGTCTTTATCTGGGCGTCGAAATGGCGGTCTCCGTGCGTGTGCTGAAATGGCGACTTTCGCCCCTGTGTGTCGTAACGGCGACCTTCGTCCCAGTGTCGTAACCTGACTGGGCAAGGAGCCGTATCCTGCCAGTCCTAGCTTATATACTATTTCCGTAATGGATCAAAACCTTCACTTCCCTTACTTGAGCGCGATGGCCCGAGCCTTAAACTCGATGGCCCGAGGCTTGAGCACGATGGCCCGAGCCTTAAACACAAAGGCCCGAGGTTTGAACACTACAGGACTCTTCAGCGCGACGGGGCGACTTTTGCATACGACGATGGCTTGGCCTTTCACCTGCCTCTTATGGGGTCGGGTCAAAGGCCAGTCTCTCACAACAAGCCTTCATATGCTCAACGGTCGCACGGTCGGGCTCAACAATGGCACCGTTGTGCTCATGGAGTACAGGTTCACAGTAATTAAGTCTCAAAACATACCAGATAATGCGGACCTTAGTTCTTGTATGCACAGACAGACCGGCAGCAGTACAAGGCTACCGGCACAGTACCTGCCTTCAATGTACCAGAAGAGTACTCAAGAATCAGCGAGAGTACCCGCTTCCCGTTCTCTCTTAGAAATGACTAACGCGCGCCAAAGTGGGAGTGATTTTTTACTTTTGCCACAAGACCGGCAATTTACCGTTCACTCTGACTACCCCTCCTGTGGGCGGTGGCGCAAAAAGAGAAATAGTGCACAAAAGGGCTTCAATAACTGAATTACATTACTGATTACCTTAGTGAGAAAAATTTTAAAAGGATTGGGCATCACTGAATAAATCATTCTGCAATTTACATAGTAAGTGACGATTACAACAGTTGACCAACAATAACTTGATAACGTATCAACATATATAACAAATGAACTATTTACAATAGGCAGAGTCATGATATTTTTCAAGTAGCCGAGGGAGAACATTGTTAGGGATGATATGCTTACAAATATCTAGTAACATTCGGTGAGAACCATCTCTCAACTCCCTGACATTACAACAGTCAAGGGTGGGAGGGAGAAGCTCTTGGGGAGATGGGATATGTGGTGGTGACTCCCGAGTTAAGGGGGTCATTCACCACTATTCCACGCCACTTAAACGCTATCCGACACCCGTCGGCCATCACTCAACGCCACTTGACGGACAAATCGTGTTCCCTGACACTCCGCAGCCATCAGTTTCCTCCTATATCCCCAGAAGTCAAGACGTAAGGCCTATCACTCGAAGTGACAGCGAGCAGCGAGCTCCAAGCGATTGATTTGGCTCGCCTTTTGCAAGCCCAAGTGTCTTGCTTTGGCCTGTCTCTGCCCTCTGATGTTGCAATACAACTATCACCTAACATTAAGATCAACTGTAAAACTGAGGGTCTGCATTTTCGTCTCTGAAACCCCCACAGGCGCGCAAGGCTTCCCTCCCCTCCGCCAGACGGCACTAGCCGTGTTTGTCCGAGGGCAGGTCAACCGCTGCCAACCCCAGCCTTGTCCGGAACACTTGCCGGGAAACGACTTTGGCTTAAAGCCCATCAGAGACCCCGACTGACTGCGTCCAGATAATGCTGTGAATCTTACTGAGACATAAGTAACTCTGCGACTGAATTGCACCAGCACTGTGGATCTGCTGAATGTGGCGCAGCTGTGACTGTGAGCGTGCAACACCAGTTTCCAAACTTGGAGCAGTGAAAAGCGTACCCTTGTGTTGTGATGTGTGCTGCTCACGGGCCTAACTCAACACCCTACCCCCTACTTCTGTGTAGCTCCAGTGTGTATATGTGGGTCTTGGCTGGACGCCTAACGGGGACTGGAATGAAGTTCAAATAGTTCGACCAATTTGTTATGGTATAGTTGCTGACGCTGTAGTTACTATGTACGAGTTATTGAAAAAAATAGTGAAGATGCGTTAGAACACATTACTGTTATAACCCGTCCATCTAATCCTGGGTCAGTCGCCTGCATCCTGACCACATCCGATGCATGGATCTGGAATCGGCTTCGGTAAGTGCAATTCCCTCAGCTATCGACGGGGGAGAGGCTGCCGTACCCTGATAAAGATGATGGATTCGCCTACCAACGTCGTCATCGTAGGCAGAAGAGGGATGCTTGCACGTCAGAAACATCGATGCCTGCCAGAGCGCAAGCAGTGAGGAGCCCCGACACCAATGCTCCCCCCTTCGTACCCAGGGAGAAGTTTGTCAGGATGTCTTTCCCAACTGAAAGACTCTGTTATGAAGCGTCGCTGGTGCCACGACCAGTGCATGTCGTATGTTATAGTTTTTCATCACACAAATGTCAACACCGCCATTCCTCCCTTCCCTGACGGGACAACGACCCAGTGCCAAAACATGCCACCTAATATAAATGGTTTCACACATGCCAGAAGTACACACAACTTTATCAGTACTTTTCCCAACTGTTCATGGGGAAAGACGGCATTAGTACACCATATTTCTTGGCCAAAAAGCTGAACTTGATATTGCCAATACGAAAGTTATTTTGTATGTCAGCAAAAATGAATATAGGTGGCCGGCTCCTGTACTGGATACTCAGCTATATCTCTAATACCTGCTGCGAATTGTAACATCCCATGTAATATCAACCCACTGGCGTCTGACTAAGACCCTTTGCGACCCCTGTAATCCTTCTGCGCCACAGCTCACAGGATGAGCATGGGGTGCACAACAAATATGCCGGGGTTACCGGCACAAATCAATCAACCTCTAATAGGAAGTGAGCTGTGTTGTTTCAAGACTACAAAAGTAAAGTTAAAGACATGCTTCTAAGCACTCCTCAAGGTGGAGTACTTAGCCCCACATCGTTCAATGTACATTACAAAAATCAATTCTAGAAAGTCCCAGAAATATCACTTAGTTTTGCTGACGATATTCTTGTACTAACCAAAATATAACGTGAAATGGAAAACTTTCTTAACTACATATACACAGCCTGTGAAGACTTTGGCTTTGTCATTTCTGCAGACAAAACCCAGGTCTCCAGTAAACGAATTGGTAATGGCAGGAGCGGAGCATCTAAAATGAAAACTGATGATAAACATATTGACTATGTCTTCTGCAAACATGGCACGGTAGACTTCCGAGAACAATGGTGAGGTCTTTGACCTGATCCTTAATCAGGGTTCAGGTCAAAGACCAGACCACCATCAATCACATCCAAGCGTCCCCTACTATCGTGCTCTGGGGACGGCCAACGAAACACGCAAACGTGGCCGTCATCTTCTACAACGATAAGGATACTGTCGTGGAAAAAGAAGAAATAAAAGACGGTCGCTGGAGGTACTGGGAGTGAGGCGGCAGCATGGATCCATCTGCGAGGTACACACACACACACACACGATATCCCCCTCGCCAGCCTCGCCCAGCCGCCCCTGGCAATACACCCCAACCAAGTGCTCTTGAGGCGCTGTATCAAATTCTCCAATAATGATATCCTGATATCCTACGCCGCCTCCCCGACTCCCTTTCCTCCCCCACTGTATTACGACTGTACCTTGAGGAAGGAGCTGATACAGTTACATGGCCCTTCAGGGATACCAAGAAGTAGGACTTGCTTCGTGTATCAGTAACTCCTTAAGACACCACAC
>JAYMFT010162851.1:0-12389 GCA_038088735.1 Panulirus argus | reverse complement strand
CCATTCTGACCCCTCTAACTATCGTCCTGTTGCTTTGACATCTACCATTTCCAAAGTCTTTGAATCCCTCCTGAACTCCTATACCCTTAAACACCTTAAAAATCACAGTCTTCTCTCTGATCACCAGGATGGCTTCCATAAAGCGAGATCCACTGGTGATATTCTTTCCTATCTTAATAATGTCTGGTCATCGTCCCTGAAAGATTTTGGGGAGTCATATGTAGTTGCCCTTGACAAATCTAAGGCTTTTGACAAGGTGTGGCATCAGGCTCTCATCTCTTAAGCTCTCCTCTTTTGGCTTTCCTACCTCACTTTGCTCCTTAATATCTAGCTTCCTCTCTGGCTGATCTATCTCTGTGGTTGTTGATGGATCAGCCTCTCCCTTTTCTCCATCAACAGCAGTGTCCCTCAAGGGTCTGTCCTGTCCCCTACACTTTTTCTCCTTTTTTGCAATGAATTCCTGTCTTCCACAAAGAATCCAATGCCCTCATATGCTGATGACTCAATACTGTATTTATCCACATCCTTCAATTCTGCTCCCTCTTCTCTCACTCGATCTGCATCTCGCCTTGACACAGCTTTCACAACAAACTTGGACTTGGACAGATTATCTCAGTGGAGTACACAAAATTTTGTTAAGTTTAATGCCTCCAAGAACCAATTTCTACCCATCTCTCGGTCGAAAACTCCTCACAACTCTCATCTCTCCTCTGATGGTTCTTGTAATTCCACCTCTTAACTTAATGAACATATTTGGTATTACTGTAACATGCACCCTTTCTTGGAAACCCCACATTACGGCAATAGCTAATTGTCTCTAAGAAACTGGGTGCTCTTTTTAGAAGTCGAAACTTCTTCTCTTTTGAACAGTTGCTCTGTTTATACAAGGGGTTGATTCATCCTTGTATGGAATACTGTTCTCACGTTTGGGATGGTTCTAGCTCTGTTTCCTTACTTGACAGAGTTGAGTCGAAAGCAGTCTGACTAATAAACTGTCTCAGGATAACTTCCACACTTGACCCCCTTGCCCTACGCCTTAATGTTGGTTCACTTTCCCTCTTCTATAGGTATTACTTTGGTTTTCGCTCCCAAGAGCTGGATGCTTGTATGCCCTCATCACTAGCTAGACCATGCGATACTCGGCAAGCTGCTGCGTCACATGATTACTGTGTGGCCATCAACAACTCAAGAGTGGGCTGTTTTGATACCTGCTTTTTTCCCTACATATCGAAGCTTTTGAAACTCTACCTTCCCATGTCTTTCCCAATAACTATGACACTACACATTTCAAAAGACATCTTTCACTTTCTCAAAAATTTGTAAATACCTTCCCTTACCTTTTCTTCTTCCATTTCATAATTCTGTATATTTCAATTGATGCCCAGCCTCGATGTCGACTTTCGTCTGTGACTGGAGTCTTGAGAGAGAGAGAGAGAGAGAGAGGAGGGGGGGGATATTATATTGGCTTCTCATCTTGTCACAAACCTCCTAACTGAGTAATGGCAGTTCAATCATTATGAGCCAAGCTCTGGCCAACTAGTGACTATCACAGAGATGACATCATCAACCTACCTACTCCCGGATGTCCAGCAGCTCCGGAATCCCATATCATGAGCATCAAGCCAACAGCAGTCACAGTTCCAGAATCCCATATCATGAGTATCAAGCCAAAAGTAGTCACAACTGGTAAAGGTACTGGTGGTACCCATATTCCTAACCCTTCATTGTAAATTTTACAGAACCTCTATCATAAAACCCTGGCTCCTGAACTCCATTTCCCAGTTCATGTTACCATAAAAATTTTTGAAGTATATGTACTTTCATAATTATATCTCCAGGTCTTCTCCCAACTCTGCTTTTTTAATGTCCTTAATTTCAATTGGTGTATCATACAAGTATATACCATTCTCAATATCCATGCCAGTATATTTGAAGACAATATCAAGCAAAGATGGTGTATAATTCCCTCTCATCCTAGTGTGCTCACTGGTATTTTGGTGAAGGAAATTTCCCAGTATCCACTATGTCTCTAGTTGCAACTGTTATAACTCCCCTCGTTGTTTGTCTTGAAAACACTATCTTTTCAATATGTTGCTTAAATTCAAGTTTTCCACTTATAATAATTCCTAGATCTTTGATGCTTGCTTCACTATTTCTTTTGCAGTAGCACCAAAATCCTTTACTGTCAATTTTCTAACATGTTACTTAGGAAGAGCAAGGTTTAGGCCAACTTCCTCATTTCATTTCTATCTATCTATCTATATCTCTGATGCATGTTCCCTTCTGGAACTCCCTCAGGGGGGTGGCCATGGCAACAGAGTCTCCATAACTAGCGAACTCCAGTGCCGCTTCTTAGCCTTTAGTGCCTTACCTTCAACAGGCCACTGGCAGAGGGCCAGTCTAGTGCAGTCTCTGTAAAGGCTCCAACCAAACGTTTCTGCAGACTATCTATCTATCTACATCTTTGGGACCCGTTCCCTCCAGGAACTCCCATCAAGGGGTGGCCACAGCAAAAGAGTTTCCACTTATCCCTGTCCTTACATCCCTCCCTTGCATACACCATTCCACACATTCTTCCTCTGTCTCTCTCCCTCCAGTATTCCTCCACCACATTTGCCAATATCTTCCACTCACACCAACCTCTTTAATGGTACTATCATACACTCTACTTGTAAACTCTCATTGTTGCATTCTTTCCCCATGCCAAAACCACCTCAAAGTATTATGTTTCACTCATTCTACCACTCCACAATTCACTCCCTTTGCACTCCTTGTTGTACCACATCTCTCATACACCCTTTCATTTCTTTCTTCATCCCATCTAGTCACACCAAATGCTCTTCTCAAATAGCTCATTTCCAAAGCCTGGATTCTTGACCTCTATACCTCATTCCACGTCCATGTTTTGGCTGCATAGGTCAGGGGTGGGAGGACTATGCTGTCACTCAATCCTCTCTTCACTTCCAAAGTTACACCTCTACCCTTCCTTATTCTATTGAGGGACCCAATGGCTCTTCTAACCTGTACTGCCTTCTCCCTTATCTCTCCTATATCACCACACTTACCTAAGAGAGCTCTCAGATACTAAAATTCCCTCACTTCTTCCAGTCTTTCCACCACCCCCTCAATATCCACAAAACAATTTAGTACACTTTCTTCTTTCAGTCTATGTGGTTCTACAAAATCTATACTTTCACTCAGTTTCCTTTCAAACACCATTACTTTACTTTTGCTTGCATTTACCTTCAATCTCCTCTGCTTACACACATCATAAAACACACTTACAACCTTCTGCAACTCCTCTTCACTCTCTGCATACAACACAGTATCATCCAGAAACAGACATGACACTAGCCACCATATCTCACTACCACACTCCATCTCAGCACCCCCTTTTCCTAGCTTTGCTTTTATCTATCTAATCACTCCATCCATTTATATATAATAAAAAACCAAGGTGAGATCACACAACCCTGCCTCACACCTACATGTATCCCAAAACTTTCACTCAGCTCTCCATCCACTCTTACACATGCATTTGCTCTTCTATAAAAGGCTTTTACACCATCCAACAGTTGTCCCCCTATACCATATATCTTTAACACATCCCATAAAGCATTCCACTTGACTGTCACACGCTTTCTCCAGATCCATAAAAGCTGCATACAACTTCCCACCTTACCTTTCACTAAATACTTTTCCATGGTCATATTTACAAAAATCTGATCCACACATCCCCTACATTTCCTAAGGCCCCCTTGCTCTTCATTTATTCTGCATTCAGTCACTTCCATCACTGTCAATTATTACTCTTGCATACACTTTTCCTGGTATACTTAACAGACTTATTCCCCTAGTTATACACATCCTTAGCGCCTTTTCCTTTGATTAAAGGAACAATAATAGCTTTCACCCAATCCTCAGGCAAAGCCTTCTGTTTCCATGCTAAATGACATACAAGATGCATCCACTATCGCACTTTCTCCTCCATACTTCAGCTGTAATCCCATCCACTCCAGGTGCCTCTCCTACCTTCAGCCTCGTTATTGCCCTTCTTACCTCCCTCTTTGTTATAGGCCCCTGCACTTGCATCCTCTTCCTTCCCTCCTCCATACCCATGCATGTAACAACTGCTGCCTCCCCTTTTCCCACATTCATCAGTTCTTCAAAATACTCTTTCCATCTTCCTTTCACTTCCTCCTTTTGATTCAGCAATTCCCCTTCCTTACTTACCACATCAACATTTCCACTCTTAAATCCGCCTCTTTCTTTTTTCACCTCCTTCCAGCATAGCTTCTTATTATCCAGAAACTTTTCACTTGACTTTCTTCCAAAATATTCATCTACTTCTTTGCTTTCCTCTATCAGCCTCTTAACATTCTGCTTACATATTTTGTACTCTTCCCTCCTCCTTTCCTGAACTTCCACTGGTACATTCCTATTGACCAATCTACCATATGCCTTTTCCTTCTCTTCCATAGCATTTCTAATCTCCTCTGTCCACCATGTACTGCCCTTTTCATTCTTCTATCTCACTACCTTGTATCCAACTACTGATTCTACAACTTTTACTAGTATCTCCCTAAACATTCTAAAAACCTCATTCACACATGACTGCATTCATACATTCACTGCACTTCCATCTAAGCTTTCAGTTACTTTCCTTTCATACTCCTCCCTGTATTTTTTCTAATTCATCTTCTTGCTTGCCAACACTTTTACCTCTCCATTCTTCCTTACAACATACCTCCCCTTCTCCCTGATCCTAATCCTCACAAGAACCGTGAAATGGTCAGAGTCTCCAAAGAATCCTCTCATAACTCTACCATCCAGTAGAGCCCTTCTTAATCTTTCATCCACTGCTACACAGTCAATCAAAACCTTTTGCTCTTCTCTTCTATCATTCTTCATCCATGTATATCTGTGGATCGTCTTGTGCTGAAAAAAGATGTTTGCAAGGAATAAACACCTTGTAGCTCAAATATCCTTAAGATAACTTACATTCTCATTTACTCCAGGCACTCCCCATTTACCAACTATCTCACCAATTCCATCACATCCCACTTTCACATTCATATCACCTAATACTGACATCAAAGTAAAATAACATTAAATTTTTATCGTATTATCCAAAGCATCATAGCTTACAATCAGAATCCCACACTCTATCATGATACAATTTTTATTCTCTGATTCAGCAACTGTTGCCGTTTCACAGATAAATCAGACAATATATATTGATTCTTACCGAGAATGCTAGTGATGAGGGATTGAGATAGGTGGTGATGAAATGGGATGGGTTAGGATTGAACAGTTTGTTAAGCCTTCCAAAGTAAGTGTATCCATTTCAGTATGTGGTATTTATGTTTGTTGATGTATTTGGCCATTACCTTACCTCTGAAAATTCTCAAGTTTGTTATATCTCGCTGTTATGGTACATTAAAAATATGAAAACTTGGTGTTCTTTATAAGGTGACCATTGCTGACTGAAATACAATAAAAATTTAATGTTATTTCACTTTGATGTCAGTATAAAAGGCATTATAACTGACAATCCTTACAATATATTTAAATATTTCAATATCAGTTGAAAATACAAAAGCACAAGTTATTCTATGTATTTCTACCCAATTCTTGAATGTTGCTTATCATGAAATGCGAGTCTGTGAACCATTGTACTTTGGGATCATCTATACAGGATTAGTTTGTGTAACATTGACCTTCATTTATGTAAAACATTATGTGTTCATTTTCAGTCATGTATATTTCTTAACAGTAGTTTTTGAAGTATTATAAAATTGATTTCAAGTCAGTGCAGACTTTGGATAAATTTGTTATCCTGAGAAAGGATGAACACATAATTAATTTAACAACTTTTTGATTTTGCTGTACCATATATTTATAATATATGAATTATCAAAATTGTATATCACTATTTTGTAGATGAAACATAAATAAATTACAAAAGAAATACATAATGAATTTCATTTACCTGATCAACAGTATGTTCTACATTTTTTCTTCTTTTTATTCCACAAAGAAAATCCTATCTAAAGTATCAAAATTTCCAAATGTATTTACAGTTCCATAATATATACCCAATTGGTTATATACAGAAAACATATCATCAGTAGCAAACCAGCTTATGTGTATAACCTGTTCATTTACATCGTATTAGTAATCATTTCATTTAACTGAAAAAACTGTCATCAAACAATTATTCAATCTTCAACCACAACCAGTATTTGGCCTTCACTTCCAAGATCAAAGAAATTTGGTGGCATAGCGTGAGAGGTGACCCTCATCCATATCATTTCAGTATTGAGAAAGATTTGCGATGATGAACAAGATTGTTAAAATCCTACACCCTTGAATATGAGCAAGTTTAGAAAATGTTAATTTTGTGGTGTTTTAAATGATAATTGTAAAGTAAACAATGTCACTGAGAAAGCACCATTTCTTGTGCCTCATTTAGCTCATTTTTGCATAACTCCAATACCCTCATCATTTTCTGATACATCACAAGCTGAAGAAGAATTAAAACCAGTAATATCTTCTTCATTCTTTTCTTCATTGCAAAAGACATCACAATTAATTGCCTTGCTAGCGACCAATTTGTCTGGGTGTATAGAATCTTGAGTTTTAGAATTCATGCTGGTGTCAGATTGTTCACAAAGAAATGTCTCGAAGCCTGAATCTCTCTCCTTGTGCTTTGTCGTCTTACCACCATCTGTTTGAGAGGAAAAAAACTTATTCTCTATTTTTTTTTTTTTTTTTTTTTTAAGCCAGATAAATTTTGCTGAACCTTCTCTAAACAGACAATCATCTCCATACATTCATATTCAATACAACCTGTCTTAAACACAAATTCTTTCACTCTGTCCCTCCACTTCAGCCAAAATCTTCTTCAGCATATTCCATATGGTACATCTAATTGATACATTAGTCATCCTCTTCACATGTGCTTTTACCCTACCCATATCACTCTTCTAGTCCATTATTAAGAAAAACAATTCAATTAGTTGGACTCTCATGCTACTATACAGACACAGACCCTTGGTTAAATGCCAGATTTTAATGATTACCAGTTGACCATACCACACCAGACAGATAGCCATATTCCTGAGTGAACTTCTCCTATACTTTTTTTTTTTTTTTCATTTTTTTCCAGCCTTCCAAAACTTTAGATGTCTGAAATCTTATTCCAATGTTTTACAATAATAGATATAACATTTAAGCTAACCACCTTACATTCAATTGTATATCACACACCTATTTACCTTGATGCAGCAAATTTCTCCTTTGCGTCCACGTACATTTCAGAATATATCTAAACAAATCCCCTCACTACTACCTGTAGTTCTTTTGCCAAATCCTTTATTACAACTGACTTAAGTTTACCCCAATAATTTAAACTTTCAATAAGTTTTTATTCATCAAAAATGAAATGAACAATTATAACATGACACCATTGTCTTAACGGAAATTTATGTCATTCAAATCATTAATTCTGGTACTGTACAAACTTTCTTTCCATAGAAAACCATTAGCTGTTTATAGTAATTATGGCTTTCTATTAATTTTTTCTCACTCATTTTTTGATATCAAGACTTTTTAGATTGTATGATTTACACAATTATGGCTCTCTATTCCTCTTACTTGCTCTGTCATATCATTTATGACTATAAGCCTCTTATCACATTACAACTTTGCTAATCTCTACCCTGATATCCTTTTTCCTTTCTATCTGCTATATAAATTCCTCACCCACTTCAGAAAATCCATTAGAATGTATTGGATTTTATCATCCATTCTGACCTATCACTATATGTAAATTAACTAGGTTGTCCCACCACTTAGTTAACCCAGCCACACTTGGTATCATAGAATTCCAGAAACAGGATTTCACTAGTCCTGTAATTTACCTGCTTCGGTAAAACCATTTAGAAAACTGACATCCCACCACTCTTATTAGGTATACAAAATAAAAATTTTTCCAAATCCATTGCATGCAATTTGTCCTTCATGTTCCTACTATCCTTTCTTACAAACTCATATCCTAAATTAGTTCAACCTACGTCTCCATGTAATAGCTCCTCAAACTTCCAGTATCTGAAAGTATCCTACTGCTACATACAATGCTCGCTTTAGCTTTACACTACCCCATAAGTTGTTTTAGCCCCAGGATCCCTTTCAGGGAATCCCATGGTACACAGATAATCCAACACATCTCCCAGGCATTGCCAAAGATCTTGGAAAGAAGATACATTGAAGTTGTATTGAAGATAGGTTGGTGATGGGCAGTTGCAATTTAAATATTTTGTTTCTTCAGTGGGATGTTTACGGCATAAGCAGGATGGGTCTAACTGTGGGATCTGTTCCGCATCTGTAAGCTTGCAGTGATGGATGAAGGCTATCTATTTAGTCTGGTGGATGAACTGCATATGATTTTATCTGTTTTTTCTAATACTGGTTGATGGAGGGGTAATTTGCTGTATATATGAAATGAATATATTTCTAGACTGTCTTTCTAGTTTTTGGATGGGTTGGGTGGTTAAAGTAATGGCAGGGATGGGTGGGGTTGTGTGCACCTGTAATATATTGTGTATCTCTTATGTCTAAATATGTCTGTAATGGTTGGATATGAGTTTTTGGTATGCAGGTGATCTATATTAGCAGTGTGGGTGCATCATCTTATGGGTTTTAGGAGCCAGTTTTGTGTTTGTAGGTTTGGACTGGGGAAGGGACAAGCTTAGAGGCATCATCAGTACATAGCCATGTGAACCACTGTAGAGGGTAAGGGTTTCTTTATGTTGGCAAAATTTTGATCCTGGAGAGGTTTTACAAACATTCAGTTTTCTTGGTTGCCTTTGTGATTTTTTGGTGTGATTGGAGAATTTACCTACTACACATGAAACCTTGAGCTGTTGTTGTTTTGCTGAGAGAGAAGGGTTGGTTGAACAATGATATGCAGGTGTGTGTGTGTGTGATTCATGTTTGGTGAGTGACAGCAAGGTAGTTAAAGATTTTCAAGAGGATAACATCATTGTCCTGGAAAAGCCAGTTTTTGAGTGGAGGGAAAAACAAAAGAAAGGAAAGAATTCCACCTCAGCTGTTCGAGGGAGGAAGGACTGGTATCATAATAGCTAATCCTCAAGTGGCTGGTCTTCATACAGAAACTGTGGGGATCATTCTCCTCCAAAATAATCTAGTCTCATCCATGTTAAAAATCTGCTCAGGAGAGTAACACCTTTCTCAATAATGGACTTCAGGGTTCCTGGGAAATTTTTGACAACAACATCAGCAGAAGCAGCTTCACCAGTCATCTTGATGTTGCTGCAATTGTAGCATTTCCTAAAATTTATGAATCAAATAGGGCTTGCTTGAAATGTCTTCACCACTCTGTCTTCCTCTGCAAAATCATCATATATACTCTGAGCTTTAGCTTGCATCCAAGCATTGCTGACGGGAACATTTTCATAAGTTTGGTGTTTGCTACATGTACTCAACATTCATTCCATTCTCTTCACAATCAAACTTAGGAAATATGAGGTCTTAGATGCAATGATCCACTCTTGGCACTCTCCTAGATGTGCATTATCACAAACAGACCATAAAGTAATTCACCTAGCCCAAGAACTGACTTAAATATTAGCTGTTCTTTCACCTCTCTCATAACATTTGAGCACATCGTCTTAACCTCACCGGTGATGGCCTTACACTTCTTAGCACCACTGGTAACAGGACGCAAAGGGCAAAATGTGCAATAAACAGCACGCTGTAGCACAAACAACTGTAGCACTCCTTGACCATAGACTGTATACACGCCATGTGTATGTGTACTTCTTGCAATGTGCTGGCAACGCCACACCAACATGCTGCTAGCTTAATGATGATTGCATTATTCCAAACTTAAAAAAAAAAGTGTAAATGGATCATATGTTTCATTCTAAAAATGGCATAAATCAAATGCACATAAATTGAGAGGTGCTTGTATTGATAGGATGGGGGGGGGGGGGGGGGGGGAGTGTTTCTTTTGATAACATCCCCATATGAAGGAATGTGTCAATAATTAAAGGTAATCAGGAATTTGTGGTGAACTACATAGCAGTTTCACAAAGAAGCATATGTAAATCACTGGAAAAGATAATCCAAAAGCAAATGAATAATTACTTTCAGAGGAGAAAAGTACCTAGCTGACAGGCAACATGGATTCAGAGAAAGGTCATGCATAACAAGTTTGCAAGACTTCTTTGACAAGGTGATCTCCATTTTAGATCAAAGAGAGGGATAGGTAGACTGCGTGTTCTTAGACTGCCAGAAAATCTTTGCCACATATTACGTACAGCAATATAGATACAGCCCTGCTTCGGATTTAATCTAGTTCAAAGCTCAATTTCAGTGTATGTTTAAGTGAAAATATATGGCAATTGAGTCTGTATTCAATGTTAAATTTTTTTGGAGTGATCAGAGATTCGTCTGTTTAAATGGTAAGAAGTACAAGAAAATCAACTACTCATAAATTCAACTCACCCATAAATGATGAATCTATGCTGGCATCAGAATCTGATAAGTACAGAAGGTAAGAGTTCTGAGAATTGCTGCATTCTCGTTCAAAACATGTCTGGCACCGTAAAGGTGATTTGTCAGGACCTCGAGGATGACCTTGGAAAGTGTTTTGGACACCTAAATTAATAACATTTTTGAATACTTCTAATAAATGTTTAATAAAACAGCTAAAAAATGAATTAAAGTACCTAAAACTGTGAACAGCTGAAGCAAATATGTAATGTACTGATGTCTACAGTTCCTGTTCTGTATACAACAGAGCATCAATATTGATTCCAAAAGGGCCTTAATTATGATACAGTACATGATGCTGTTAATAATACCAAGCCAGTTGTGAATTTGACATCATACAATCACCTTAAACTTTACACTACACTGAAGCTATATATGGGGTATTGATATATTACCTGGATATATATTTCATTAACTGCTATATAAGTATACATAATTGATATAACTTACCATTATCAGTAGGATGTTTGAGATGTTCTCGAAGTGCACCTCCATGGTATGCTGGCCTGTCACGTTCCCAAAGCCAGTGTTCTGGTTGCATCTCCATTACCTCAGTTATAAAAATTTTATGGAAACTAATATTCTGTTCATAACCCAGCTCATTATTTGCTCTTTATATAGATTTATCCAACATTCACACTGACTTCTAAACTGCAAAAGACTCCTCTGCACATTTTCCTTTTAACCCTTCCTTTATCATATGAAGTTTTCCTTTCTTTGTTCTTTTTTCCTATATTATTTTCTTAAGTGTTTCTAAGCAACCCTACCTCAATCAACTGCTCCATTCATGTCTAATAGTCCACTCTTAATAAACTCAGTAATCCAGTGATTATTCTTTCTAAATAGGTATTTTTGTCTACAATGTACAGACCATCCCATAACTTTTTGCTAATCAGCAATAAAAACAAGAATGAAATGCATGACTTGTGCTTTTTCCCACATTCAAACCAGGATGAGGTATGGAGAAATATTCCCCCAGATACTTTGGCTACTGATCATTTTCACATCCTGAAATGTGTTGTGCCAGGACCAAAACAACAATGCTTGAGGTATTTCTTCAAGAGTCTGAACACTACTTTGACTTGGGTAAGTGATGCAAAGACCGTTTTTCATTGGAATGAGAATGTTTGAAAATAATGATAGGTACCTCAAAGAAAGATAAACATGAAGAGATGTAGAAAGCTAGCAATGTTGAATGATAGCATGAAGTTTGAGAATTTGTGATAAAATACATGGTTATGCTAAAATAAAAATATTATAATTATTATTATACTTGATCGCTGTTCCCTGTGTTTGTGAGGTAGCACCAGGAAACAGACAAAGAAAGATCCATTCACTCACAAACACACATATATACATGTATGCATATATATGCGCAATACATACATATACCTATATATATATATATATATATATATATATATATATATATAAAATGTGGATATTATCCCAGGGGATAGGGGAGAAAGAATACTTCTCATGTATTCCCTGCATGTCATAAGACGCAACTAAAAGGGGAGAGAGTGCAGGGCTGGAAGTCCTCCCCTACAGTTTTCACTTTTCCAAAAGAAGGAACAGAGAAGGGGGCCAAGTGAGGATTTTTCCTCTAAGGCTCAATCCTCTGCGTGTGTGTGTGTGTGTGTGTGTGTGTATGCATGTGTATGTATATATGTTTGTGATGTGCATGTGTGTGTTTACGTGTGTGTGAGAGTGGATGGATCTTTCTTCATCTGTTTCCTGGCACTAACTCACTAACGAGGGAAACAGCAATCAAGTATAAAATCAATAAATAAATAAAATATAAATAA
>JAYMFT010162840.1:0-12389 GCA_038088735.1 Panulirus argus | reverse complement strand
TATATATAGAAGTGGGCAGTAACATAATATTCACGTAGGAGGGCTGAAAGTAGCGAGTAAACTTTTCTAAGACGAAAGGAAAATCCTTTCTCTCTTTCTTTCTTTCTTCCTTTCTTTACACATATATTTATATCGCCCTCCATTTACATTCTGTTACTCAGGCCAGGACGAGCCTTTGCCCTTTCTCTTGGCACAAGAATGGCCGTAAGAGCAGCGAAAAATAGGAACAAGTTTGATGGCTAAAATTTTCTGCTCTGTCGTGAAGTCTGCTTCCGGCGCTCCCAGCCGTCCTCTCTCATGGTTTATTGTTCTCTCACTGTGTGTGTGTGTGTGTGTGTGTGCCAGCCTGAAGGGGTTTAACTAGGTTTTGAGCGTCTTGTCTTCTCGTATTTTTCCACTGTCGTGTTAATCCGCGCATCTTTCCTTGTATAAATTTGTTTTGATAGTCGTTTCAGGTAGACTGGTCTGTCATACGATAATCCTTATGTTATCCTCTGTTTGTCTGCCTCTCTCTGTCTCCCCTCTGGGCCTCTTTCAAAGTCGTGTATGTATGCGCCTCGTCCTCCACCTGAATGTCCTAATACGTTGATCGTCGGACGCAAGAGATGTTAAAGACACATCCGGGGCAATGGTGGTGACGTTGGCCTTTTGTACTTCGACTGTTATACTTTCTGTTTATCCCATTTGTTACCGTCGAGTTATAAACGTCTTTGCATTTCATGCCTTTTATCCATCATTTCTGTCTTTGAGTATTATAATCATCTCCATCTTATGAGAACACTATTTTTTCAATACTATAAATCCCTGATTTTTGTTCCTTTGCTATGGAGAGACGGTAGTGCATTAAGAAAAAATGGCGCTCAATATTTCTCTGTCCAGATAACAGACCCCCTGACCCACCCCTGCAACCTGTGTCCGTTCGAATCAGTAGGGCAGGTCGCAACGTCTCCCTCCGGTCGTGTATATTTGTGGAGCAGCTCTGGAAAGCCAGACGCGTATTCAAGCTATGCATTGTGTTTCGGGACCTGTATTCAGAATTATTCATAGCTAACCTCGCACTCATACTCTGGGTTTATACATCCCTACTTGTATTTTTCACAGTTTTATCAATATGTTCTTTTTCACTGCCGTGTATTGTATCCTGTGGATATACTGGAACTTGTTCACAGCAAATATTTTTGTGACACATTTTTTTATTTTTGTGACAATTTTTGTTATAGATCAAAGATTCGTCATGACTTTTTCACTTTTTTTTTCTTTGCAATATAAACTTCTTGTTATTCTAAATCTCTTTTTCGTTCTTGATTCTGCATATCTTAGAATTCTCCCGTGTTATACTACCGCATCTTTCGGTCGTCATCTATGACGAATATACATAACCTTGTAGACCTCAGTTAATGGTACACGTACACTCCATACACACGTACCGATTTAATCTTCTTATTCTTTTCGATTTATAGTCTTTCATCACTTTTGGCCTTCATTTCCAATAGCCTTTTCACCTCCTGACATGATGTGGTCATGTGGCATAAAAACACCTCACCTCCCGACTCCAGCCAAGGGTCCTCTGACGCCACCTCTAGAGTGCTTCCCAACCAACTCCGACGCCTCAAGTCAGGCTGCAGCAACGCGCCCACGACGGTCACCCACGACCTCATTTTTTCCATTGCGGTCGAACGTAGAGACCAACTTCATGTTTGACGCTCTGCTGTTTGCCTCATTTAGGTTCTTTCAACATTGATCAGGAGTTTATTGAGTAACTGGGCTCTCATTAGTGAGGCTAATTAGCAGCCGGAATGGTGGTTCGTGTAAGGAGAGGAAGTTGATGGCTTAATTACAGTTGAATTAGTGGCTCTGGCAGCAATCATTTAAGCAACAGGTTATTAAGAGGTAGTTAAGGCAACAGTATTTACTTCATTATGGCAAATTTGGTCGATATTTCTTCAACAGAGTATTAAGTGGATGCGAAAGTAAATAATGCTGCTAATCACCAACTATGTTCATCAATTTGGTATTTGCTCATCACGTCACTGCGTAGATAAAAACTGTATGTCCTTGCTAAATGAGTATTTACAAATCATTTCGTGAACTAGTTTGTAATAATTACTTGTCGTATTTAATAGTCAGGTGGAAAAAAAAAATGTTAACTCTGAAAATGTTTGTACAGCTCATTATCATTACGTAGTTCCTGCTATTAGGTAACCCTCTGGAGGACGACTCATTAATCTTCATAATGGTAATTAGAATGTGATGGCTGAATTTCGCGTGATAATCAAGGTAATCAGGTCTAGTTCAGGCGGGCGATAGAGGTAAATCTGACGATTATTCCGTAGATAATCAAGGTACCGACAACGGTGATGACATGGTTGAACGTAATAATCAGTCCTCCAATGTGACTTCAATTAAAGAACTGAAAGAGAAAGAACGGGAAGTGAACGTTTACATCAGCCCATAAGGTAAAGAAAATGTTAGTCCAGAGAGAGAACCCTGAAGTGATTTCTGCATCTGAAACCAACTGACCATGACCGAGTAACGTCCATGAAATAAAAAGAACTCAAAATGTTTACGAGTCACTGTTGGATCACCATCACTGAGCAGATCTGCCGCCACACGTCCGCAGCGCAATATATACCTCCCTTCTGGTCGTCCGATAAAAGAATTTTCTGAAATACTAAAGTTCTTCATGAAGATGTAGACCATCATGAGCTAGGAGTCGCTGATGTGTGACTACACCAAGAAAAATTCCTAAGCCGGTGAAACGAGAGACCAGAAATAACACGTTTCTCCGTTACGGGCATGAAAGAGAACTGTGAGGAACAGATAAATAAAACTGCTTAAAAAAACAAACACAATTGCAGAATATGAGGAACAAAATGTTCCTTCGGCTGGATTATCTAATGAGACTGCAAGTACAAAATTTATTGGAAGGGGAAAGAGATGCTACCATGTTGGGAAGATGAGGTCAACCATACGGTCAAAGACAAGATAAAGATAATGAGGTTTGGAAGGAAAGCTCCTGCGTGCAGAAAGACGGCACTGCACGGGGACCGTTCGAAAGACAAAGGAAACTTCTTGCGAAGTTTGGGCGGCGTGAATTGAAGGAAGACAACTGTGGAATAACCGTACTACTGTACGGCCCATGAAGGTCTCACATAAAAGAGACGGATGGATAAAGAGAATGATCTACGATAAAGATGTTAATGTTGTTGTAGTGATTACTTTGATAAACTGTTGACCGATATATGAAAAAGGAAATTGAAGAAAATTAAGATCAGGTTGTTCAGGTAACTGTCCTTCAAGAACAAACACTGCATGGAAATGTAATCGTGAGGGACATAACAAAGGGCATAAGTAACAAAGTCAAAAGAATGAGAAATAACAAATAAGCCGAGAAAGACAACTTCCCTACGGTGCACTATGAATATAAGAGAAGGATAAATTTTAACCGAGTTGGGTAGAAATGAGCAATAATACCAATTCTTAAAAAGTTAAACGACAATGTACGTGAAACTCATTGAGGCATATCATTTGTCATGCCGCCATAATCTAGAAGGTACGTACTGGAAAGAAGAAAACGAAGGATCCTGACTCATTATTTTAAGAGCATCAACACAGTAGAAGACAGATGGAAGTACAGCAGACCTACTCACAATCACAATTGTTACGGTAGGAAAACGAAATTCTAGTATCCCCAAAACGAGAGTCTAATGTTCCACTGTCTACTGGATGTATAGGCCTGAGAAAGGCCTTCAGTTTCATCTAATACGAAGGGTTCTCGACGTGCTTGGAGCAATGTGTGTGCGACCAGCTGTTGGGAAATGTGAAAAGCCTGTCTGAAAACATTATTGGTGCTTTGTGAGCATCCGAACAACATTAACACTGACACACTCTGTCAACTGAAGTCAACGGGGGATCTGTGATATCGCCTTCTCTCTTTATTACACACATCGGTTTTCCTTGTCTAAATTTCAAGAAAGATACCCAACAGAACATCTATAACTGCTGGCTTATGCATGCGATGCTCCTGCCTGGAAAACATCCTAAGATCTACAGCATGCACTTAGAAACTATGAATAAATGTTTAAAAGAAGCAGGAATGTTATAAATTTAAGCAAAACTTAAATGATGGTCCAGTCGGGAACGAAAATAAATATTAATATATCGTTGTTGAAGAGTAGGACATTAATAATGTAACACAATTCGAATAACTGGGATGTATGTACCGTCTCTTTCATGTTCAAAGATGAAATAACGCAAAGAATTTCTAGATACAGACAAGTCCCGGGTGTCTTTTGTATCCGATACTTAAGACTTCTCATATTCATCCGGATGCTAAGAGTAGACTATATCAGCTATGTCCAAGCCTCTTCTAATGTATTGGGCTGAGACCTGGACCATGACAGCTTGCACAGGAGCAAAAAAGAAACCCATAGCTGCTATGCTTGCACAGACACAAGATATAAAGTCAGTCATCAGAAGTATAGCCTGGGCGCCCGGGAAATTGGGGGAAAAGAAATAGATAGAAAAAAAATTGAAATGGTTTGGGTACAGTGACCGAATAAACCATTCTCGACCCGAGCTCTGAATAAATGACTGGAAAGCATTTGGTGTCAAACCTACTGGAAGACATCCGAGAGAAACATATTGACTGGTTGCACGACTGCCTGATGAGACGGCATATACCTACCATCCAATATCAAAGATAACAAGGAGCTGTTCTTGACAGACACCTGTGAAGTTAACTAATTTACGAGGCCTTCCAACTGGCAGGCAGGAGCCTACCTGGGGATGAGTATGACGTATATCACGGACGTGTAGGATCTGGTCTGTAAAGAGAAACATTAAAGATGGGTCGGTGTCGGTCGTGGTTTAGTCCCTGATTCAATGAAGGATAAAGATAATGAGGTGGGTGAGGAAGCGCCTGTTGTCAAGGGTGATCTGAGTGGGTGTATGAAAAAAACTATGGATGACTGAATGACATGGTAGACCTACAGTAGCTTCAACATGATAGAGGATGCTGAGTGGTATTTCCACTTCTTATCAAGCAAACGAATCATGTCCATGAGTATAAACGGCATGAATACTGAAAAACATAGGAAATCTATGATGATCTTCTAGAGACAATGGTAGGCTATGTAAAGCACTCACTGTAGTTGATATTACTCAGGGCGATGAGCGACGCGCTGTCATCTTTGGTGACACTGCTAACAGAACATCAGTTAGAGACAAGTGAGGAAATACAGCCGGGTCTAAAGTATGAGACCTTGTGAGTATACATTTCTCTCATACCGATCCTGTTTTTCTTTTTTATCAATATTTTGTTGAGGAACTGCTGATGACACCTGCATAACTGCATGTATTTTGCGTTCTCTCTCTTCATTTCCAGCGTCCCCAAGCCAGTGGGCAAGAACTAAGGAAATTTCGCAGCTGGCGTGGAATGCTGCATTTAGGAGCCTCAAATAGAGATCAACAAAACTCATCCTATTTACCTCACTATTATCATTATGACTAATATAATGACTGGTATCATCATTTCACTGTTGTTCCATTCTACCTCGTTTATAATTTCATCTACTTTGAAAACCTACCTAGTGGCTCTCTCAATACAATACTGGTAAGAGCGATCTAGTTCATTCTCGTTTCGGTTTCCAAAACTCAAAAGCAGGTATTTAGCTGTAAGTTATCCCCGCAGTGGCTTTCTCGTGCACGCACAGGCGTCAACACCATTACCCTGCGAGATATTTTTCCAAGTTGTGTGGAGACTTTCCACGTGTTGGGGAGCTGCCATTGTTCGGGCGCCTTAACTAAACTCATGCGATCAATCGCAGCAGCTACGTGGCCCAGAAACCTTGGTCATTATCCATCTAGCACCTTTCCCCTACGCAAGACGCTACCCACCACCCGACTCTGGCTTACGGCACCTAGTGATGAGATACGACGACGGGGCCACTGTCTGTGTCCATGGCGGCTACCTATTATGAACCTTGACTTTCTAGATGAAACCGCAAGGTTCAAAGCCTCTGAAACACTGAGCCTCTAACAGCTACAGAGAACTGGTGTTACTTAAGAGCTATAGAAACGTAGTTCTTTTAGCAGTCGCTTTAACCTTGGGCTTCCTATAGACTGAAACCTTGAGCTTCTTAGGCGCTGAAATCTTTGGGTTTCTTAGTGAATGAATTCTTGAGCAAACTAATGACTGAAACCTTGAGTTTCTTGCAGTTCCTGAAACCTAGAGCTTCTCACAGCTGCGGAAACCTTTAGCCTCTGGCGATCACTGGAAGCCTGAGGTCCTCAAAGTGGTCGAGACCTGATGATTCCCACCGTCATCATAAGACTGCTACACTACCCTGGTGACTGGGAGAAAGAACGTCCATCCCACAGCACAAGACTGCGGCCACAATGTTATGCCCCGTAGAACAAACCAGTCAACTAGCCCCGATGGTCGAAGACCACGAACACAAAGAGCTGAGTTATAACACTTGGTCCACGGGTCAAGCCTCTCCGCTCCCACCATTACCTCAAAGAAGGAGAAACCCCATATAGTGGGGTCACTTTTAACACTCTTCCATCGATTCGATGTCTCTTGAAATGAATGTCAAACGGTGACAGACGAATGCCACAGCGATATATAGCTGTTCTATATAACTAAAGAACTACTCCCAGAGACCTAAATGGCTGTTCCATAGAGCTAAGCAAATGCCTTCTATATACCTAAAAGGACTTCTCTATAATCTTAGAAGTTACATGGCTCAATAAATATCTATTAATCATTCATTTTCATGTAAACTCTGATCTTTGGAAAGAAGTCTGAAAAATTAACTACACTCTACTTCACCATTTTACTGTGTCGAGCTCTAATGGTCATAGTTATGTAAAATATTCTTATTGTGAAATGAAACGTTTCACTTAGCTATTGCTATTTAAATAGTCACGATAACAATTAATATTTTCATCATATATCAACATGAGTTTTCTGAAATGCTTGCTATTAGAAAACACGTTCATGACATTTCTGATTATACATCTAGTCTTCACCTCATCAGTATCTTTTACACATCCCTATTCTCCCCCTTCACTGATGTTCCCATTTGTTCTCACATTACTGACCTCCTTCCAAGCATCTTCGGTTTCAAAGGCAACTCTTCTATTTTCATCAAATATTTCCTTGCCAGGAGAACTCTTTGTGTCAAATCACTGTGTATTTGATACTCAACTGGATTAAATGTCGAATAAGACGAGGTACCTCAGGGACGTGTTAGGAGCCACGCGTCAGTTCAGATTATAATCTAGTGCTACGTCGTTATTCCTGTCCTCAACGACCTCAAATAATCACACTATGGCAATTAGTATGTAGGATGACATCAAATATCAAAAAATTTAATTTCCAGTACTAGAATTTAGGTGACATTCGGGTTCCTCCAACACTGGTTCTTGCTGCGGGACTCAAGTTCTCCTTAGCAAAACCGTTTGCTGTTTACTTTACTTCAAGACTGTCAACTCAGAGTTCAGAATTACATTGCTTGACTAAACACTATAATATATGTATATATATAATGTCGAATACTTTACAGTTAATACAGTTTTAAGTTAATTCTAGAACAGCTATAATCACCATTCTTGTGGTTCCTCATTCTGTTCTAATTAGACTTTCATTCATACGTTTTGCCAAGCGAGAGAGCGCTCAAGTGTCTGGATGTGATTCAAAACAAATGTCGAGAGTTTAAGCCTCATAGTTCCAGTCCTAAGAAGAAGAGCGTCGACGAAGGTGGAGACCAACTTGTCTCCTCTCTCTCTTCCCCATGATACTGGCTTACGTAATAAAGACGTGTCCAGGAAACACAAGGTGGTCCATGCAGCATGGGCCTCCAGTAGTTCAACTGGAACTCTTTCCGACAGCAGCGTCACATCCCTGGCCGGCAAACTCTCCCTCCCGTTCGAAATAATGAGTGTAGACCTTGTGAGAGTAATGGACACGCACGCACACACACACACACATACACACAAAACAAACACACACAAACCACACACGCAGAGGTCTCCGTGGTGTGGTTAGTGCTACTGACCGTGAGCAATTACGGGCTAGTCGTGGATCGGACCGCATGGGTTCGAATCCTGGGCATGCCAGCTGGCCTGCACCCAACGCAGTTCATTCTGCCCTCGGGGCTTGTCGATAAATGGGTTCCTGACTGAAGTTGGGGTGCGTCTGTGGGCGCATACACAGAGGAGTTCAGACACGGTACATTCGAATATATACAAGGTTAGGAGACGAAGCAACATGAATGTAAAACTCTCTCCCCATAACACAGAAATAGTACTCAAATGATAGTAATCACACAGGCAGAGACCATAAACTGAAACTGAAGAAGAAAACTGTTAGAAAGGCTATAAAGAATTCTATACTTTTATGCTATAAGGACAGTGGATGAATGTAATAACCTGAGTTATGAGACGGAGAATGTTAACAGCATCCACCAGTTTTAAAAAAGTTGTGTGATGATAAAGTTCAGGAGACGGGGTCCCGTGAGTTTAGAGCTCCCTTTCTGCACAGTACAGACAGGAAATTACAAATTAAGAATAACTCATTGTGGGCTAACATCGTCGTGTGGAGGTGGATGACTGACCTGCTCTCTACTTCCCTTGTATTCCATGTTCTTCTATTGCTTTAGGTTCATCCGTTCATCCGTTTTCCTTACCATCCAATTTGTCCCTTGGGACAAATGGTCTCGCCTCTGGCTAGTAACGATAACTGTTCAAGGGCCACATGTACAACGAGGGGGCATGTCGTCTCAGAATTAACCTTACCACCAGAAGATGGCGTTAAAGATTTTTCAATGGCTTTAATGACTGTGGCAGTTGATGAACCTACAGCCAAACCAACCAACGTACTGCTGGTATGAGGATAACATTTATACCTCCTAATCCTATGGACAGCCTATTGAAATATAAAGACAAGATCTTAGAGCCTTTACGTTCGTCAAAAGAGTAAACATTTCATATAGCACGTGTGAGGACGTTTATTAAAGAAACACTTTACTCGTTCTTTCCAAACGTTCATGATGGACGATGAACCCATGAACACCATCCGTAGACAACATTCACAATGAACACAGACACATTGTATAGCCTTAGTGATTATAATATTCTAGATGCTTATGCTGAGAGAGAAAAATGATTTGCCCGTCACTGACATAAATCTACTGTGTTAACGTTTTCTCCATTAAGTTCCAGTTTCTTTCTCTAACCGTCTGATTTACGGCCAACCTTCAGGTTTATAATGTTGCAGCAAGAAAACGGCGCCAGTCTTATTCATTTCTCAATCCCTTGTTTTTCGTAAATTTTACTTTTCAGCTGCGTAACTCCTAAAAGGATGGCCTGACCTCTGACCTGACGCGTAAGGGTCAGGTCAGAGAAGCCCGATTAGAAAAAGACATTCTTTTTGAAATATTTCAGAATATGAATTTGTAATAGCTTTACCATTTGCGTTTTGATTACATGAATATGATCACATCGTTGATATAAATCGGGACGAAGGTCCCGGAAGCAATGAGGAATGTGTAGAAAGAGAGGTCACTATCAGAGAGGGCGATTATGAGCACGTCTGAAAGGACAGTAGACCCGACGTTGCTGTATGGATGCGAGACATGGGGTACAGATGAGATCGTAAGTAGAGGGTGAAAGTGTTGAAAATTAAACGTCTGAGGACAATTTGTGGCGTGGGGAGTTGATCGAGTATGGAATGACAGAGTAAGAGCTGAGAGAGCTGAAGAATGCGTACCCAAATGGTTTGGGCGCAGGGGCAGAATGAGCGAGAGGAGGTTGACTGAGAGGATGTGTGCGTCAGAAGTGTGGAAAAAGTGGAGGAGGGGACAAGAAGGGGGAGTCCAAACTGGAGATGGAAGGATGGAATGAAAAAGATTTTGATTGCTAGGGGTCTGAACATGCAGGAGGGTGAATGGAGTGCACGGAATAGAGTGAAGTGGAACGATGTGGTATAATGGGGTCGACGTGCTGTCAATGAATTGAATCAGGGGATATGAACAGGTCGGGGTAAACCATGGAAAGGTCTGTGGGGCCTGGATGTGGATAGGGGGCTGTGGTTTCGGTGCATTACACATGACAACTAGAGAATGATGTGAGCGAATGAAGCCATTTCTTCGTTTGTTCCTGGCGCACTTTCGGTAACGCGAGAGACGGCGAACAACAATGAAAAGAAGGGAAAAAAGAATACAGAAGAGACGTTTGTTGCAATAAAGATAATGTAAGGAAACAAAGAGTGATACATTGGTGAGCAGAACTAAAACCTGAACAGATAAACCAAAAGGCGAGATATATATCTTTCAATAGGGAGTCATCATTTTGTGCAAAGGTTGAATTCTAGCAAAGGGCAAAGAAAACGAGAACAGAGATAGCAAAAATATTGTAAATAAAAGTAAAAGGGTAATGGACAAGAGCTTGCGATGAACACTCCTGGGCATTAATCTTGATGCCAAAAAGGGGGAAGTTTTAGGCTGCATTGTGTGGGTAGAGATGTTGTGAGAATCAAGAAAGAGCGAGGGTTAAGACGGAATGAAGGTTAACATAGAACGAAGGTTGTAAAGAATGCAGGTTAAGAAAGAAAGAAGTTAAGGGAGAATGAAGATTTAGAAAGAGTGAGAGTTAAGAAAGACGTAAAATGAAGAACGAGAGAGTAGGAAATGCGGAATGTAAAATAAGCAGCGGATGGTGTCTGCTGATGATGAACTGTATTTATAAACGTCAAGACCTACTGAACAAAAGGAGTTACACGAAAGATTAGCGCACCTGCACCTAATCTAAGCGGAAGAACACCAGGGGATAGGTAGCAAACTTCGAGAGAAAATATGATTCTTCCAAAAATTTAAGCGTACTTGAAGCAAAATGAGTAAGCTCATAAAAACGCATCCTCGAGAGAAAACAAAAGGAAGCTGAATATGCTCGAGAGGAACTGAGTATACTCGAGAAAAACAGTATATCTAAGGGAGCTTAATATACTTTAAGCTCAATATAATACTCCAGAGAGAGAGAGAGAGAGAGAGAGAGAGAGAGAAACGAGGAAGGGGGCTTAATGTTCTCGTGAGGATTGATCATTTTCAACAAGAGCCCAGCATACTCAACGAAACCTGTATATACTCGAATTTGAATTATTCGAGGGATACAGAGTACTCAAGGGAGAGTGAGTGTACATACCTAAAACTATGGAAATGTACTGGAGGAAAACTGAGAACAATAGAGACAAATTGAACATGTTTCAGAAGACAAGCATATTGAAGAAATGAATACACGTGAGAGGAAATGAGTAGACTCAAAGGGTCAGACTGCGCAATGAAAACCGATTTTGCTTGAGTAGAACTAAGTATGCTTGAGGAAGACTTTAATCATTCAAAGGGAACTGGGTTAGAAGGAAATTGAATATAATGCAGGGGAAATGAAAGAAGCACTTATACAGAGGCTGGTACAAGAAAGAGCTGATACCGAGACTAGTACAAGGAAGTACTGATACATAGACTAGTGCAAGGAATTACTGTTACGGGTAGTACAAGGAAGTACTGTTACGGGTAGTACAAGGAAGTGCAGATACAGAAAACAGAATGGAGATGTGGCACAGGTCATCATGAGAAGCCAGATCCATCACAGATGACGAAGGGAGTGCAAAATACTGAGCGAGCGTGACGCACGAGTCCCCTGCTTGATGGTGGCCTACGGGTAACGAGCGAGTCACAGGATTGGATTAACGCTAACTAAACATTTTACTGAGAAAAAAGCTATTGCATGGGATTATCCCATGGAGTTCTGGGATTAAATATTTGTAAAGTGCTTACTGAGATAACAGAAGCGATCACAAGCTGTCATTTGAGAGACGAGATGAAGGAATTTTTTTGATGGATTTATAACCCTTTGGATTCAGTGTCTATCAAGGAAGTGACACACCAGACCGGTCAAAAACAAGCACAGAAATATACAGGATCAACGTATCTGGCAGTGAAAAGAGACAACAGCTGACAACTACAAGTCGCAGAAATCAATGCCAAAAATAATTCCTTTCCGCGACAACCGGATGCCGGGAGGGAAGACCAAGTCAGCAGATGTGTTTTCAATACTCCGAAAACTTTGGGTAAAATCATAACTATCAAAGGGTGACTGGCAGCAAATGCCAGAGGCTAACAGAGGTCAGCGGAGGATTATGAGAATGTTACAGTTTCCTAGGAAAATATTTTTGAAAAAAAAAGAAAGAAACGCAAAAAGGTTGAATGCAATAACGTGAAGGACTGGCAAAATTCTTGTATATATATATATATATATATATATATATATATATATATTTGGAAAACTCACACTTGAGCGCGTGATTTAGTAAATTCCTTCTGATCCAC
>JAYMFT010162829.1:0-12389 GCA_038088735.1 Panulirus argus | reverse complement strand
TTATATTCCTTACAACCTCTTCTTTAGTTATTTGATCATTAAGTATTGGGGAAGGTTCAGTATTAAAACCATCAAGAGGGAGATTTTTTTTTTGTTTTTTTAATGAAAATAGAAATTTACAGGCAGTAGTCACGGGACAGTATTTTTTTTTCTTCACTTAATTTTAAGCTAAATATCAACGAAAACCGTATGATTGGATTCAATATAGGATTCAAAATTAGGAAGATGGATTTTCTTCATATTTAACTATCACCCATTGAATCTTAAGTATTTTCGGGGCGTTGGCTTTGTGAATTTTTAAAATATTTATCCGGAATTTTTACAGAAGAAAGACACCAACTAAGAAAACCATATCAGACAGATAGGTAGCTTCAAGTGCTCTATTAACTGAAGGTATTCAGTTACAACAGATTTTCATTAATATCTGGGATTAGATTACCTTGTCAGCCTGTGGAATTATTTTAACATTGCAATGATAATCTAATGTATATAGATCCAAGTAAAAGCATTGGAGACGATGTGAAGCAAAATCTTTGACTTTTTGAATGTACGCGGTGGTAGAGAGGTTTGTGAAGAACACGGAAGGTATGTGGCTCGTTAACTTCAAAGTAAGTCAAACAGCCGTAAAAGATATGTAGTAATAGAGTATAAAATTATCAGGAAGCTTCTTTAGCATTCGAGATTTATTGTTTATATCTACCAGCATTTGCGTGGCTTGTTGCTGGGGAGAGGAGTAATGGCCCCTGCTGACTAGCTGAGGAAGTTGGATACTAGGGTAACCGCGCGCGGTCTTTTAACCTGTCGTTTTTGTACGTATTTTCGTTTTGCAGTTAATTTTTTGTCTCAAATGTGTAGTGTAGGTTCTGTTGATTCCCTGTAGGTATTTCACCTACACTGAAATAGCCCAGCGTTTCCTCTGATATTGCTATCACTACTATGGCTTAGTATTGTAAAATGATATAGTATATTCGAAATTACACCCACACAATTTTAATTCAGTTTTCTGAGCGTTAGCTGTACACTGCAGTCACTGATAAAATCGTAAGTTCAAACAGACTATCCACCTCTTTGGTAAACATCCCATGGCGCCATGAAAGTTGCATATTCAATTATCCGGTTTTATGATGCGAATCATACTCTTCTCCCACAGTAGTAACTTCAGGTGATTTTCAGTCTAGCTCATTGAGGTTTTATGCAATACACGATGTTTCAGCCGTCACAGCTTCCCAATCACTCTTGGATGTAGCAGGCTAGCAAAGGAGAACCAAGTCAGCAGTCCAAAAGACAAATGAAGCCATTTCTTCATCTGTTCTTGGCACTTACCTTTGCTAACATGGGACATGACAAACGGTTATGAAAGAAGAATTTGAAACTTACAGTTTTCAAGGATTGTACTTTTAAGGATGTGTTTGGTAAAGAAGCAGAGAGTCTTGCTTCTTGCAGAGAAATTTGTATTCAGCAACACCAATATGGAGAAATATCACATGATACTATAGTTAGGGTGAATGAATTTATGGGTAAACAAAGGGCTTGAAGTCTTTAATTTTTTGGCTTGTTGGCTTATCCTAAAAAGGGGTCTTAAGCTGAAAGGAAGCCACTTGATTTGGACAATGTTTGTCTTACTGTTGTTTCTAGGTGCAGAGGTAGATCATGTAGGAAGAGGTTGTATAGATAATTATTCCTAGATTAAAAGTATCTGAAAAGTATGATTCATAGCGTGAAACAGGACAGTACTTTACCTAAGACTGTCATTGTCGCAAGTGATGGAATAAAAGAATTTTCTGTGTGCAGTTTATGACCATTCTGTAATGTGGGTGCGACACTGAAATGTTTGAAATATGATGAATAGACAGCTGAATCAGGATGAAGTAAACCGCTTTAAGATTACTTATATCTGCAAGAAGTTATTTTTGTGCTTTTGTTTTGAGTTAACCTCTGAAACATTCTCTATTCATGTGTTATCCTTGTCTTTATTAATCTGTAATTCTTCTTCGTGTCAATATTTGTCATGATTTTTTGACAAATGTCATTCAAAAAATTCTTTGTAGCTGCCAGTGCTTAGAAATGTTTAGGAGATACTTGGGAATTATTGCAGTTTAAAAGTGTTGGCAAACTCCTGAGTTTTCAAGTGAAAAGGCTGGTGAGATTTGATTTTCTACACTAAAATGTAAAAGGTAGGAATGGATGAATGAAACAAATTTCACAGCTTAAAACACTTACTTTCATTTCAGAATTTACCAAAGCAATTTACAAAACATCATCTTTAAATAAATTAGTATATTACAGACTTAAACAGCTTCACTATAGTACATATATCTCCAATATATATATATTTCTTAAAGAAAACCATCTGCAGAAGTGGAATGATTTTTTGAATGAGAGTAGGTCTAAAATCACATAAAAGACAGAAAATCTAAGCAGGTTAGATATTACACATGAAGAGCCATACGAAGGAGGCACACTTGTGGGTATTACACTCCAGAAGCAATGCTTCAAATTTGTATATATATATATATATATATTTACACTTATACATATATATATATTCATATATGAAACATTTCTGGTGTTGCACTATCAAATTCTTTGCTTAGGCAATACTAATATGTATACGTACCATCATCTGTGACAAAACGTGCCCTGTATATTTGGCAGAGAGTACATGATGCACACAGATAACACCAAAATATGCTCGAGTATATGAGCCGTGCTACACCATGAGAATACATTTGAACTTGGGTGTATGTCCTAAGTGTGGGCCTAAGGCTGTTCTTCAGTTAATATTGTAAGTACTAAGATGTAAATCCTTAATAGTAACCTGTCAATGTTGCTGCAGTTGACGGATATAGCCTATGGAAGACAAGAAGATCTGATCACATAGTGGGGGTTTTTCTTTGTGTTAAAATTTAAGATTCTGATTTCCAAATATCATAAGTACACAACTATAGGTTGCTAGTTATTCATTTTGAAAGCATGTACAGACATATAGGGCTTGAAAAAACACTGTAATGCCACATGCTGGTTATATTTAGTGAGCAAAACCTTAAAACTTTAACTCTTTGATTTTAAGTGCATTTGAAAATTGCTCTAATACTGATGGTTCAGGACAACATATCACAAAATTTAATCCCGCTGATGTAAGGAGGCATTTGAAATCCATCTGGAATTACGATTCAGGGCCGTCTGGCTTGGTGAATGGCTTTTGGAACAAATCTTATTTTATGGGAATTACCTTCCCATGTTCTTGGTTTACACAACCAAGTCGATACAACCTTGATGACAGATGAAGTGCTTAAGGAGAATCTTGATTACATGTGTTGATGAACCCCAATCTTTATATAGTGTTTTATAAAGACATAAAGGTAACCTATTTATTCTTCAGAATTGTATGACTGAATGTATAACTTTCTTATTGGAACAAAAGTCTGAAGTCAAGTTAATCTGGCTTGGACAGCGTGAGAGCTTCGGCAAAATTCATGAATTTTGATGATTCCCTTGTCAGTTTCAAAATTGAAATCTAAGAGGTTATAAGGGTAGGATAAAGTCACTGTAGTTGTTCAGTCCCTTTCTGAATGAGGAAGCACATTTAGTGACAGACACAGTAACTCTTGAGTTGTGGCTGAACATAATTGAACAAAATTGAAATTACCTATGATTTTTTGTGGGAAATGCTTTGCTGTTAACCGAGTTGGTTAGGGAAGTGGGTTAAATGGCTACAGTGGTTGCTTTATTGATGTATGTGGGAGGTGGAAGCAGGGAGGAACACAATTAAACGAAATATATGTCTTCTAGAGAGATGGGCTGTCTTAGTTGACTTGAAGGTGTGATTGATTGAAGCAGTTGAGAGTAGTGTTTGGTAAAGATGGCAAAGGGATATATCAAGGTTAGTGTATGCAATGCAAGAAAGAATAGATAAAAGTGCTGTGGGGTTTAAAAAGTGGGATGAAATTCTTGTGTAGCATTGTAGTATTTAAAAGCAGATAGGATAACAATAAGAAATGTAATGTTATGGAACTTTAAAAGAAGATATAGGCTCTGTCAAAAGCATGTCAGTTGATAAGTGTGGGGAAAGCATTCTGTGAAATTCTGGTTGAAGGTACAAAGTGGGGAGCTGTACCACATAAAGTGAATAAAATGCTCAGGGCTAATGGTACTACAAAATTTAATTGCTGAGGAATCATTATAAACTCTGAGCAGGGAAGATTTCCATGCAAGGATTGAGTAAGAATGGAATAAGAACTTTTTCCTGGTGACAGTGGTGTGTGCTGAATAAATGTGAATATTTGTTAATTGTAAAATTTTAGGTTACTATAATACTGTCCACAAGTTAAGGGTATAATATTTTGTGAATCTTTACAGACTAAGGTAGCAGGAAATACAAACACTAAGAACAGTTTTCAAATGCACTTGGTAGAGGAAGGCTGTCGTATTCTTCTTTTAATATTTGTTTAACTATCTATAAACTGTAAAATGTAGGCCAAATACATTACTGTTGCAATGCCACTGATAAAAGGAAACCTTTGTCCTTAGGGTAGAAATATATCAACCCTCATAATGCTCCCAAGAAAGTGGTTACTAAGATAAACTATTAATTTGTGACAAACTTCATTTAACCACAGATACAACAAGTATGCTGACACCCAGACTTGATACATTATCGTAACCCAAATGGGCTCCATCAAGAGTTGATGTCAGAATACAAATAATGCCAATGATTGGGAATCACAGGAAATCACGAACATTGCATGTGCTAACACAACCAGTTTCTCTGAAAGCAGAAACTGAGTGTTGCACAGGTAGCATTCCTTTCTTTGTCGTAAAATTGAACTGCATACTACTGAGTCAAGTAGAACAAAATAATTCTATTAACAGCTACACCTCTTACACTACACTGGTGACTAGTTGACACAAGGATAAAACTACCTTCGAGCAATTATAATAAAGCACTTACATTATGAGCAGTTTATAACTCAAAGTCCAAAAGGATATATAACAGGTATATTTGTGATGTTCATGGATATGTGTGTATATGTGCATGTTAGTGTGTGTGTGCATGTGTTTTATGCCTGAAAGCTTTTATGTGTTCATTTGTGTGTACATAGTTCATGCAAGTATATATGCTTGTTTGTTATCTAAAGGAGCTTTTTAGAGTTTGGGTGGATTTATTTTAAACAAACACAAGAGTGTTGACAAGATTTGGTACATAGCATGTAAATATGTATGAGGTTATTTTAGAGCCATTATGTAATTTTGAAAGTGTTGAACAAAAAACTGGATGAATGATGAATTTAAGTTAAACAACACTGCCTCTGATCAACCTTATATGTTTACTGTAAACATCCGATAAGTTTAGGAAGGATGTCTACATTTCCTTGTTCACAAGCTGACTAAAATGTCACTTGTAAATGTTGGCAGTGGAGGACCATCTTGGAAAAAGAAAAAACATTCCTTTTTTTTTATTCTTTCTTTCTTTTAAACCATCAAGGAGGCAGATGAGAATCAGAGTCTGAATTAGGGTTACTGAAATACTCAAAAACTCTTAGGCAAGAGTAATTTGAGTCCTAATGCATATCTAACTTAAACTGAACACCTTGTAATGGTTTACTTTTAAAAATAATTTCTTAGATAATTTTGTTTTTCACCTTCATTCTAAAGAGTCTTGTCTGCAGTTAATAAAATCAAAGCAGTTCATTCTTGAAATTGTGTTAAACCCAATACAGTAAAAAAATAAAAACAAATTTGACCACAAAACAACTGCATCATATGAATGTATTGTAAATCCCACCATGGAAGACAACTGTGTCTTGTGAATCATATATATGAAAATCTCTTTTGTCCATTAGAAAGGTGATCCCAAACTTTGCATTTTATGTACAAATAAACCTTATAAACTTAGTTTAAAGTGGAATACTTAGGAAAGATCATATCATAACCTTGTTACTGATTATAAGATTCTGAGTTTCTGAAGGTTCCATGGCAAGCAGTTCTAGTATATTTTTCACTGAGTGAAGTTCGCATTGTCCCGTAAGGTAACAACTGTGAGTCCAGAGCCTCAAATGGCAGTAGTTAACTTAATACCATTAATGATCATTAACATATTATAAACTTTCCTGGCATCCAACAGAAAACCCAATTACTTATACTTTCAGTGTGCTGAATTTTCTTAATGATTCTAGCCCCTGATGACCAAATTTCTACATAATGAAATAATTTGCATAAATTATGTCACTATCTTCATTTGTTACTGCAAAAACAAGCACACTAAACTACTTTCAATAAATATACAATGGAAGATGTGATGACAATCACTGGAAAGAATTATTTTATCTAATCCCTCTATTTCACGTATGGAAAACTGCTGACTTTAGCGTTTAAAAGTTTGTAAATAACTTCCAGGCACTCCTAGTTATGATTTTAAGAACCCATACTCTCTCACATCTCAGCTTTGAGCTGTTGCTCTTCAAGAGTATTACTGCCTGTGAGTGCTCCAGCTCCCAGGGGATGCTTTCCTAGGTCGTCTTTGAAGGCAATGAGGCCAAGGTGAGCATGCGAGGCCTCGTTAAGGGCGCGTGAGGTAATGCAGGCACGGTACTGGTCAGCAGACAGAGAAGTTGAACATTCCTTAGGGTGCCACATATGGAATATCCCTGGATCAGTTGAACGGATAACAGAGAGCCTTGATTTAACATATCTGCAATGAATGACCCATTATTTTATTACAGAATGATATATCCATTAGGAATGTCAGCAAGTGTACAAACTTTAATTTTCATAATGAAAACTACATTTATAAATCCTAATGTTTCTCAACCACAAGAAAATTTCGTCATATGTGATACATTAGATTTGAAGAATATGAAGTATTATTGATCAAATGGATTGTAATAAAGGAAAGAGTGATAAAGGAAATGTTTTGATGAAATTATGATGACGTCAGTAATTGTGTTATGAAACCCAAGGAATGTTGTTAATGGTTTAATGAAAATTATAGAGTATTCATAGTGTTTGGTGAAGCAGAAGATGAGAATTATTATCTTAAGTACAGTAGGGAGTGTTGTTTTTCATCTACAGTATAGAGAGAAGTAGTGTTTATGGTGTTTGATAAAGGTGGGATTGCTGATCAGTTTACAGTACTGAAGGGGATGGTGATTACATTCTGTGATAAGCTAAGACATGTTGCTTTTAGTTAATGGGAATGATGAAAGTGTTTTTAAAGATAAAGATCAAGAAAGACTTGTTTTCAGTCTGTTGTAAAGGAAGAATTGTTGTACGTGGTATGTGATACAGAGGAAGGAGTTACTTGTGGACTGTTATATAGGAAGAAGTGCTATTTCTGGTTAGTATTAAAGAATGAATTGTCATATACAGTCTGTTTACATAAAGGAGGGAGTCATATCATGGGTGATGTATGGTAATGCAGTAAGTGTGGTTTGAGGTACTGGACAAAGTGTTGTTCTGGTATTGGAAAAGTGTCATTTCACTTTCATAGCGTGCTGTGTAGAGAAACTAACAGTTGTTGAAAAAGACAGTGACAATGTTTTTCTGAATAAACATTAACTTACTTGCGATAGAGTAGAACATCTTCACCACCCCAGCCTATAATATCCTCATCAAATCCTTGGACATTGAGGAAGTCTGATCTATACTGACAGGTCATCCCGTAGCCAAAGTCACGCCAGAACCCAGTGTCTCGAGAGATAACCAACTGGTCCAGTTCCTGAAGGGGGTAAAAATTTTCTCTTATTTAACATATCTAATCTTTTACTGTACAATGGATATCTCTCAGATTATACTATCAAAAAAGATTATATTATGAAAATGGTGAAGTATATGCATTTTCTGCATCATTTAATCAGGGAGATGTTGATGATGATGATGACAATCAAAGTAAACCTCCATTTACATATTTTTTTATGCTGATTCCAGGTACATGAGTTTGGCAAGATTTTCCTCATGGAACAGTTAGATTTAGGAAGTCAGACAGTTTTTTCTCTTGGGCAGAAAGGTAAGATTTAAATCTTTATTTCTATATCTAGCTTAGCTACATACAGAAGTAACAAACTTTAGTGCTTTTAAAGATTAACAAGTAATATATAATTCTGTGATAATCTATGATTATTGTATAACACATCCACATAATTTCTAGTCAACCAAAAATTTTTCTTGCATTCATTGGCTCTGTAACCTTGTCTTTGTTATACTATAAGGCAGGTCAGGCTGTCAATGGGAAAAATATGAAAGTTGAATTAGAATCAAAAGAAAGTTTTCACTCAAATCCATATTCCCTCTGATGGTTTATTTCTTTCAGTCTATAGGCATGCTGATCCAATTCAAGGGTGTTCTTCTTATTCCCAGACATAGAACATTTTTATTTCCACTGCTATTTTTTTCCTGTTTGTAATCTTTTTATGAAAATTTTCATCTTAGACACACCTTATATGTTGTATTGGAATGATACACATTCTTCTCTCATCTATTACTTTAACACAGACACTACCTGTTAGTTTATAGTGTCTTGCCTATAATTTGAACATGATAAATATCGTATTTAACAAAAAAATTATTATTTTTTTTTACTTAGTAGCAGAAGCTAAGCATCCATACATTGGGAGTATTACTTACCTGAGGTACAGGTTTTCCCTGGAGAGGATATACCATATGGGGGTTGTACAGGGAAAACACAACTGGATAGTATACAGAATGGCCCGGTGAAGCAAACAGACGGCATCGTTCCAAGAAACGAGTGCTAAACACAATGTCCACGTCACACATAAACAACAGTACATCCCCCTTGGACCAGTGAGTAGCACCAACCTGAAGAAGAGAAATGGTATAAATGGTATAAACAGCTTCACTGTCTTTCCGATGTGGTGAAAGCTTGAATGTAAATATAATTGACATGACAAGGATCTAATGAATACATCTGCTATGTAGGAAACACTTGATTTTATACGGTGACAGAAATTACCACAAATGAGGGCTACTGTTTGTATGTGGCCAAACAACAGAACCATAACAATATACCAGCATGAAGAATGATTACTGCATATATGAGGAATGCTTCTTTGCTCATCATATTGAGAATCTGATGTTTAAATCCGAAAGGTTGCTGTACTCTAATATCTTACCTGAAGTGCTTTGCCTCTAGAGAATGTTTCATTAAGGGTAAGCAACTTAATATGTCTAAACTTGGCCTCCTTGGATGCATTAGTAATAATATTTCTCACTTGTTGCAAGCCTTCATGACCAAAATAAACAACAGTTAGGAAGACACGGCGATCATGACGCAGGATTACAGTCACTAGCTTGTCCATAAATCCTCGGAATGTTTCTGTTCTTCCTGATAGTGGCAGGACAATGTTGATCTGTTGTGGAGACAGGATGACAGGTATTATACTCATATGGCTGTTGTAGCCAAGGCAGAGATAAAGATGATGACATATTTCCAAATGAAAGTAGAGCATTAAAAATGAAGACTTCAAGACAATACAATAACTTACTACCTTGTAAGATCAAGTCCTGAAAAACTGCAATACTACAGATTAGGCCAATCATTTTAGCTTCCAGAGGATGTGTAATGAACATAATCAAAGAGAACATAAATTAATGTGAATATTAATGAAAATAAAGAACAGTCTACATACAGCTTTTAAACAGTCGTCAATGAAATGTGCAAGGGAATGCAATCAATATCTATCTAATTTTGATATGTAATTTCTCGTACCTAAAGCATGGTCTGTCATCACGAATTGCATTCAATAAGTTTCTACCTTTCATATCTCTAAATAATCATTCCAGATTCCCTGTTTGGTCCAAAATATCAACTACATGATTCATTTGTATACTTGATTAATGAAGCAATAGCTTTTTGCTTGCTCTCTGAGAAGCTAAACTACAGAATTTGATGAAATAATTCAAGTTGATACGGGGATAATTGAGTAGGGAAAGTATCTATGAATTTTGGAGGAAGTGAAAAACCTAGAAAAAAAAGGTGCCAGGTTGTAGTTATTGGGAAAGACATGAGAAGAGGTGGAGAGTTCTAAAGCTTCGAGGTGTATGGAAAGAAACAGAAGGACAAGTAGGTCAAATTTTCAAGTTATCCTGGAGAGTTGATAAGTTGGACTGCTTTCAACTCTTTATAGATATATAAAAAGACATGCTAGATATGGCAAATAAAGTTGGTGAGGGTTCTTGGTAATACCAAAATTAATTGAGAAAGGAAGTATATGAACATAGAAATTATTGGAAATATCCTGTGCTATCATACTCTCATAACTGCTAAACAGAACTGTCCATAGACGTTGTCGTGGAGGTTTATCTATATGTCACTTAAGTATTCTTAAGTTATGTTTAATGAATCTTGTATCACATTTGCATGACTTATCATTTGTCTGCAGCCTTAGAATATTATCTTCTTATAAGCTAAGCCCAGACTCATCCCCCTCGGTAGTTAGTTAATGCTTTAATTGGTCTTTTTAAAGATCTACTGATGACTGTTATTTAGATAAAGTGTAGTAAAGGTAGCAAGAGACATGAAGCTTCCTAACTCACCTGACCAGCAGAAAAAAATATTAGCATTGAGTGTGAAAGGAGGGAAAACACAGAATGTAAGTGCATATAGTGATGGTCAAAATTGTCAACAAAGTAGAATTATCTCTCAATATGTTGAAGTCAGATTTTCAGATTTTTTCAGATCCTCATTATTAAAATCAGAAGGGTAATAGTGTCATTAAGAATCAGCATTTATTGCTGGAAATAATATCTGTATTATCTGAATCTGCACTACAAACACGAGAGAAAGTAGACGGGGAATAGTGGTTAAATGGGCACAAACAGCTGAAAGGTTGTATGCCCATGATCCATTGTGATTCACCTTATATAAATGGGTGCTGAGATAAACATGCAGATAATGTTAAAAAGAATCATAATCTTTTGCATGAAGTGATACAAAAACTGAAAAAAATGGCTATTAAAGTTCATTAAGTACATATGGTATCAGGATTAGATGCTGAAATGATTGGTAAGGTAATACAAAAGTGCTTTCATGCAATAAGTGTGAGTGCATGAGGAGCAGATAATGTTCCAGGGGACTGAACGGATTCTATGAGATGAATGCCATGTGAAGAAAATAATCAAAGAGTGTATGTAGTAATTAAAAGGGTAAGAATTTAAAGAACAGGAGGTTCAGTGTAAAGTAAGGTAATGAGGGAAGGAATTTAGAAAATCAAGTACAATTTCAAGTATAGCAATAAATGGGAAAGATGTGACCCATTAGGTCAAGTTAGGTATATTAGAATGGTTCCCTCCATATAACTATATTATACAAGAATGACTCGTGTCTGTTTTCATCTGAAGATAAGTACAGTGTAAGTAGATGAGGTTAAAACTTGATAAAGTGAAGACTGAAAAATTTAAAGACAAATAAAGTACTGCTAATGTACCTGTTTACAGGTAAAAGAGTGGGTATAGTGAGTTGACCAGCTGAGGAAGTTTGAAGTAATAATGGCATTTTAATGGAGCAAGGAATCTACAGAATCATCCAGAAATCCTGGTGGGTGGTGATGATTCTGCAAGTGCCACTTTCTTCTGTATATAAGGTTTGCAAGATATACAAAAAGAGTAAGACAGGTTACAATTAAGGTAATGCAGATACTTTTGAAAATTATTGAAAATATATCGACTGCAATGAGCTGAAAGTACCAAATATCTTATGGAGTAAGCTACCAAACATGGCCAAATATTTATCTAACAAAGTAATGCAAAGAAAACGAAAATGGATCATTTAAATTTTATGTTGTGGTGACCAGAAAATGAGTGCAGAGATAAATCACAGGAATATGCAGCCTCCTTTGATAAGTAATAGAGATGTGGGTGCAGCAGTTTCATATGTTGAGCAGACTGCAAACTGGTTCAATGGAGTCCCTCTGAAGGTTTGAAATATGACGAGTTGATAAGCATAAAAAAGAAATTGAGAAGCCTTGGAATATGGGTGACCATGTGGGATCATGCAAAATCCTATCTCTGCAGTTCTCATATTAGAAATAATGTACTATGGTACAGTTTATAGACTGCGGTATGACTGTCTCACCAGTTGCTTAGTGTTGTGCTGTACTCTGGTAACTACAGTCAATGGTGCAAAGGGCCTCATTAGGGTAACAGTGCGGTACTGATGTGAGGTATGGTTGGCATGACGGTCATGAAACAATAACTCGAACTGGGTTCCACTAGTGGGTACTGTGCGGTACATTCCTTCCACAAAATCATCAACAGTGAATCTGTAAAAGGATGCATGTTACTAAAAAACTAAAAGAAAAAGAAGATATATATATATATATATATATATATATATATATATATATATATATATATATATATATATATATATATAT
>JAYMFT010162818.1:0-12390 GCA_038088735.1 Panulirus argus | reverse complement strand
CTATCTATCTATCTATCTATCTATCTATCTATCTATCTATATATATATATATATATATATATATATATATATATAAGGAAAATGAGAACAGAAAATGAGTTTTGTTGTCGAAAGAATAAATAGATATGGAAAAAAGGGAGCAAATAATTATGCATAAGGTTTCAACAGAATTTGGACCTCGAAAATACTGAGTGGCAGAGGCAGACAGACATACGACATGTGGCAGACACGAAGGGTTGGGATGTTGGAAGTAAGTCGAACATACAAGAAGGATAAGTATGTTCAGAAAAGAGTATGGAGTATTTGTGTGGACTGCTCTAAATCTAGGAAACGTATTCCACGTGAGGATGGAGATGGTCTCTTTAAAATCATGGACAGTTAGGTGTTGAGAGAGACTGATCAAAGTACTCATGATGGCAATGTTTTAAGACACATTCTTAACACGTTCTGAAATTTGAAAAATCTAGGGACAAAATGATGGATTACAGACAACCTACGAATCTTGATCTTGGTAGAGAGTTTAACTGTGTTGTTGAAGAAGTGGTCGAAAACTTTCCAGTTTGCGAGACATGATTAGTATTAGCATTAAATGCAATCACTGTACTACTAGACACTACCTCTTGGCATTACAATTTGAATGGCTTGTGGAAGGGACAGCTGGGCAGTCTGCAGGGATATCGATATAAAAAACCCTTATGAAGAGAGCGACTGAAAAGCCTTATATTTGTACAACAGGCTGCCCTGTAGGTGATTACTGGAAGATCATTAATCATAACACGAAAATACGGCATAATTAGAAAAAAAGAGGACCGTTGAACATCACCAAGATCCGTTGCCTACTGCGCAGCTCTTCTGGTTGATAGAAAGCAACGCTTTCTTTGGATTGTTTCAGCAACAAATCAGGGCGAGCCAGCTAAGCCCAGAGCGGATTAGCCTGGACGCAAGCCTCAATAAAAGTGAGAAAAAGTGACAGACTGTTCCAAGTGACATTCACAATTTTCTCCAAAGAATCTGCCACCCACGCACCTTTCCCCTCTCTACCATTATCCCCCGACCCACCTCCACAGCCTATTCTGGCGGCCCTCGTCCCGTACGTAATGCCTGCCACAAAGCGCTTCACCAAAGGATAACGCGCGGGGAAGGAAGGTCCCTTTTAGATAGGTCCTTCAGTAATCCATGGCAAATATCATCCGCCTCAAAGTAGATTTTGCCAGGATGAAGGTAAACCCACTCTTGGGAAAACCCACATGAATCAATAAGGTGGGTTCTGTGGAGAGTAAGTAGGCCCCTCGAAAGGTTATGGTTTAGCATCATATAAATTTGAAACCAAAACGCTGCTTCTACCCCAGAGGAAACGATTTATGAGATATTTCTGGCATAAACTAGTGAAGCTTCAGGCACATACGAAAGTATGACTAAGGGAATATAACAATTCTAAAAGGAAGTTCCAGAGTAACCACCAAAAATCATTAAGAACCTCTGAAAAGTCTGTGAACGAAACATACTATGCTATGCAAAAATAAACAGCTAGGGGTGACGCAATGTGCTTTCGCAATGGCAGAGGATGTGTGGAGAAAAAGATATGAAGTATATTCGGAAAATATGATAAGGGTTGGTCGTATGAGAAAAAACGTAAGATGAGGTGTGTCAGTAAGCAGACTGAGAGTGCTGAAATGGTTTGGACATACGGACAGGATGAGCGAAGAGAGATTCAGTAAGAGGATATATTGTGTCAAAATTAGAGGGAACAACGGTGCAGGAGGGTGAGAAACATGCTTTGGGATGGAGAAAATTGGAGTGATGTCGTATACAAGAGGCGATGTGCTGTCAGTGGGCTGAACCAGGGCATAGGAAGTGGTAGGGATAACCATGGAAGGGTCTGTGGGGCTTGGATGTGGACAGAGAGAGTGAATGTGAACGAATGAAGCTGCTCTTCGTCTATTCCTGGCTTTACTTCGCTAACGTGGGAAACTACGAATGTGTCTTACAGAATTCTAATTTTAGAGCCGAAGAATTTATATCTAAATTGCTTAAAGGTGTTGGTAGATAACAGGATGACGCTGCGATTGATCTCATATAAATTCCTGCCATAAAAAAACAACTTTGATACAAGTGTTATTCTCAGGCAGACAACAACAGCCCACTCAAACTACATAAAGATACATCAACCAAGAACTTTCTTATGCAAGCACATGGAGAACTTGCAACATTTCTCAACGATCATGGATGAATAGGAGAATAGAAGGACTAATTTGCCAAAAGAAGAAAACATACATGAAGTTCAAATCAACGGGAACCTAAGAAAATCATCAGGAATTGATCAAAATCCAAGGAGGGTGTAAGAAGGTCATAAGACAGAGTAAACGCCAGGAAGATAAAAGAATTTCCTTGAAAGTTAAGAATAATCCTAAGGAATTCTTTAAATACATAAGACAAAGGAAGTCAGTAAAAGGAGGAATTGGACCATCACGAAACGAACGTGACACACTAACTACTGACGACAAGGAAATGGTTACCATACTAAAGTATTCTTTTAACTCCGTATTCACAATTGAAGAAACATCTCGAATACCGCAACTAATGAAAATGTTTCAAGGATCTGATGAAAAAGAGTTGAAGGTTAGAGAAATAAGAGCTCTGAAATACTTAAATAACTGGACCAACTAAATTCTAACAAATCCAACAGCCCAGATAACTTAGCTCCAAGATTTCCAAAAGAGGTCAGGAGACAGCTGATATACCCCATACCAAAAATATTTAACATATCTCTTTCGGATGGTCAGGTGCCAACTGACTGGAGACTAGCAAATGTTACTCCTATATAAAAAAAGGGGACAAAAAGTGTGCCCTGAACTACCGCCCAATTAGCCTTACGTCAGTGTTAAGTAAGGTGATGGAAAAAGTAATGCGAGATAAAACTGTCACTTTTCTAGAGGATCACAGAATTATATTGGACGACCAACACGGTTTTTGCAGTAGAAGATCCTGCCTGACAAATTTGCCGTCTGATGTAATATATTTAGATTTCCAAAGGCTTTCGATAAAGTACCTCACAAGAGACTTTTACATAAACTCAAAACACACGGAATCGGTGAAGAACACTGTACATGGATCAGAGACTGGCTTACCGGAAGAAAGCAGCGTGTAGCATTAAACGACGAAGCCTCAGATTGGCTAGACGTAACGAGTGGTGTGCCACAAGGGTCGGTCCTAAGCCCCAAGCTTTTCTTAATATACATTAATGACCTAGAACTCGGTCTCATATCTAATATCTCGAGATTTGCTGTCGATACTAAACTAGGAGGTAAAGCTGTAAACAAGCTGGACTGTGAAATGATTCAAAGCGATCTTAACTTACTAGCAGAGTGGTCCGACAGATTGCAAATGATGTTTAATATAGACAAGTATAAAGTTATGCACTTTGAAAACAAGAAAATAAGTTATGATTACAAAGTAAACGGAAACTCTATAACTAAAGTAGATGAAGAAAAGGACCATGGTGTTGTCATTAGGAACAATCTGAAGTACTCTAAACAGTGTCAAGCAGCAAGTTAAAAAGGCAACCAAATGTTGGTTTTCATTGCCAGGAACATAGAATACAAGACACCAGAAGTATTTTTCACACTTTATAATTCTCTAGTAAGACCACACCTTGATTATGCACTCCAGTTTTGGTCCCCAAACTATAAAAGAAGTTGAGTAAAAATTAGAGCAAGTACAAAGATGCGCGACAAAATTGATCCCATCCCTTAGAAATCTGGCATACGAAGAGAGACTAAAACGTTTGGATCTCTTCTCTCTTAAAAAACGAAGACTTCGCGGCGACTTAATCCAAATGTTCAACATTCTGAACAAGTTAGATAACGTTAATCACGAACATCTTTTCGAAATACAAAAAAATGCGGTTACCAGGACAAATGGAATAGAACTCAAAGCTAAAAGATGTAGTGCGGACGTGGGAAAAAGCTTCTTTTCCTGTAGGTGTGTTGAGCACTGGAATAAGTTACCGTCAGACGTAGTGAATGCTAAGACTATATATAAATACCTTCAAAAGTCGTTTAAACTAATACTTTATAAATTTAGGTATACTCTGAGAAAAACGCTAGAAATATACTGTATAAACGACAGCCGTAACGGAAATAGTAGAAGGCTAATGTGCAGCAGCGGGGAGTCGGTAATAGTTTAAAAAAACTACTAAGCGGAATTACATTTTCTTGTCTAGTTAAACTTTTTTCTCTTTTACTTTAACAGACAGCCCAGTCGTGGGCCAATCAGGCCTCCTGTTGTCTGTCTTTCCCATGTAAAATCATGTAAACAGAATATACAACATCAGAATTAATTTGCATCGAGTTGATAAACGTCAATCTCACATATACGTCATTATCATACATCAAGTTAGTACAAGTCAAGTTAGGTCTAATATTCTTCAGTTCCACAGGCGTCAATATACGTCGATGATATACATCAAGTTAATATGCGTCAGGTAAGTTATAATTCTTTAAGTTGACGTGATCTAGGGTAGGTACAACACATCACGTGGACACAGAATACCTTCCTTCCCAAAGAGAACGGCAGAATCTATATCTCTGCACTGATAAGCAAAGGCGAGAACAGGGATTTATCTAGGAATTCCGGAAGACATTTGTGGCCGATTGTGTGTTGTCCTTCCAGTGCAAGAAAGGCACAAGTCCCTCATTACGATAGCCTTTTTTTTCTTTTTTTGTACTTTCGTTTTTCTCCGGTTATCTTTACGGGTAAACAAGTCACTGGTGCACGTAATGTTAGGGATTGTAAGGGTCGAGTTATAGTATTATAATGGACCTTTGATGTTTATGTCTGGGGAGGGATTTATATGAGTCTGAGGCTTTTTTTTTTTTTATCCCGTTGAACTGTATTTGAGAAGTTATGTAGATGCCTGAAAAAAATCCTTTTGCAACCCTAAGATTGTGTTTGCGTTTATACGAATATATATAAGTATATATGTGTGTGTGTGTGTGTGTGTGTGTGTGTGTGTGTGTAACAAAGCTGCAAGCCCCATAAAACATTGCACCCAAAACAATTATCGGCCGCTTAGCAACCACAGACGTCAATACCTTCACAATGAAACTAATTACCTCCCAATTAAGTCCCACCTAACCATGCTCGGCGCTCAATGCTATGCGACAGCACTGTACTCCTCCCACCCAAACCACTCTATAACTAACCACCAATACCCAAGTATAAATGAAAAGCTTACTCCTGCCTCACACTTCATTAACCTCAAGTCACAGACCCTCCCAACCTCAACAAATATAACACTGATAAAACACATACACCCCGAAATAACCCGACAAGTACTGAACAACCGACCTCCCAACTCAGTCTTTAACTCCATTCCACCCATGAGAAACCACATTCCCCAGACAAGCACGAGTCACACTTTCCCGTCTACGCTATGGACATCACCTATCACTACAACACTACAATCATCGCTTCAACATATCCCAAGGCTCTTCATGATCACGATGCATTTATCATAAAGATGACACCGAGCACTTACTGCTCGACTGTCCTGCACTCTCTGAACACAAGTGAACACTCATCACTGCCCAAGGTGGATGTGGCCAGCTTATTGAGAGCTGCAAAAGCCTCAGAAAGATTGAAAGGACTCATTCGTTCAGATTTTTTCTATGGATGTCATGTGTAATGCCCCTTGTATACCATAACATTCTAGTTCACTCCATCCCGAGCACGTCTTACACCCTCCTGAATGTTCAGGCCCCGAGCACTCAAAGCCTTTTCCACTTCATCCTTCCGCCTCCAATCCGGTCTTTCCCTTCTCCTTGTCCACTCCAATACTGATACACAGATGGTCTTTCTCAACTCTCTTTATTCATTCTCTCCATATGTCCAAATCCCAAATCATTTCAGCACAAACTCTGCTGCTCTCTAAACCAAAATCACCTTATTACCATAACTCCCTTATCCTATACTTTCTTACTCGATCAACACCCCTTAACATTATGTAGTGTCCTCAAACATTTCATTTCAAACACATTCACCATTTTCCGTACCGAAGCTTCTTATTTATAGCCTATATCTCACTTCCTTCAACACCGTCGGGACTACTTTGTCTTTAAACATACCCGTTTTCTCCCTCCCAGACAGCGACGTCTCCTTCCACACATTCCTCAACGGTAATGAGACTCTCGCTTCCTCATCCACCCTGTGACTCATTTCAGCTCCAATGGTTCCATTCGCTGCCATGTCGAATTCCATGTATCTAAAACCCTTCACTTTCTCAAAGTTTTACTCCACCACAACTAATCTGTCTCTTCCTAGCGTTAAACCTGATAATCTTGCTTCTATTCACATTTACTCTAAACTTTCTCCTTTCATACACTTTCCCAAATTCAGAAACCAAATTCTGCAGTTTCTGATCCGAATCAGCCACCAGCACCGTGCCGTCAGCAAACAACAACTAACTCACGTCCCAAGCACCCAAACCCATGTCAGACGGCTCTGTTATTCCATCCCTCGACACAGTAAACATACCTCGTGATACTCCAATTTCAAATCTAATCTGGAAACCCCTCATTATCCAAAAAGCTAAATTTGGCTTTAAGAAACCGGGAATTCTGTTCTGAAAATTTCCTTTAGTTATACAAACGATCAATCCGTCCTTGGAAGGTTTTTATAAGGCCCTGTGTATTCACATGACAGAGTCGGGTCCAAAGAAATAGATTCATCTCCTGAGATGACCTCAATTCTGTATCAATTTGCTCTTCACAGCATCTCTGGATCTCTTCTGCCCTTCCATATAATAATGCTGGCACCAATCTATACCACCAACATCTTTTTTTACGTACATCGAATTTTCTTGTTTTTGTTGATTCGACAACTAACTCGTAACAACAAAAACTGATATTTCAGCTATCGGGATTTAAATTGGTAGCTGCCATTGTCCAGAAACTCAAAAATATACATTTTTTTAATTGGACTTCATCCGATATGGTGCATATAAAAAGTTTTACAGGCTTATTTATCTCCGGAAAATCTGTTTGTCTTTCTATCCTACCAACTAATCCACAAGTTTCTAATTCCTTCTACTGTCACAAAAATCTTCGCTGGGACCCAGTGTTCTGTTGCTGGTTGAAGTAACCTGTAGTTGTATTTGTGTGCCAAAAGAAGAGGATCGAGTACCAACTAGGGAAGGTTCCCATGCCTTGATTTCCCAAAGAAAATGGCACATAAACAAGTAGTTTCTGCCAGTGATTCCGTTACTGGTTACTGATCATGTCATATTACATTCAGCTTTAAATAAGTTCTAAAACATTTGTTCTCAATTGTCACAGTCACTTATTTCAATATTCTCTTTTCTTTATGATGAATGTGGTGTCCAAACTGTTGGTGACCTTGTCATGGCTCCACCAACAGACTTTGATGATGTTTGTCCAGTGTTGGAACATTGCACTTGAGAAAAGTTGTTCTTCGCTGTGTGGGCAGGTACATCACTGGTAATGGCGAGGATGATGCACTCGTGGAGTCTGATATCTCTGGCATGAACACTGCTCAAGGCTGCGTTGAACGTGGATCGCATTATTTCCGCTTGTTGAGGACGCGTGTATTATTGCTGTTGTGATGAAAACAGTGATGTGGGTGGCGTTCCGGAACAACCGTCAGGGTGACGATTTCAGTCGAGGTTATATCAAGATACCACTGAGGCAGATAAAAGTATTATATAATCAAAGGAAGAAAAGAAAAAGTGTACAGTAGGTTGACAAATTGCGGGAGGAAGTCTCAAATCCTGGAACAAAAGTTTTCAGGATTCGGTGAAGAATGTTGTAAGAATGCAGAGCTGTGGAAATTCTGGAGCGTTTTCGTGCATCTCTTACGTCTTCTGGAAAATATCATGGCATTTGACTGTGGGGGAAACTGGGTATTTCGCGTGCAAGCTGTTGACTCACTGATGAACGTACTCCAAGAATTTGACCGTATCAGCGTCGTGAGATTCGGTTCTTGGTATGTTGAGAGCATAAAAGTGGTCGAGGCTGAAGACCCCATCGTCTACCAGATATCAATCCAAGGCCACTTTCTTGTACTAGACATGTAGCTGGTAGCAGACATCACAAAGGTCCCAGGTCAAACAAGTGAAAGACTCAGTATGTGGATGAATTGGAATTAGTTTATCACGAAGTCCTTTTGATCAGAAGCGCGTCTCGAGACATCGCTTATTGAAAAGTGATGAACCACAGGGAGACATCTTACCACGAACTGACTGAAAACACAAGCAGAATACGATCCACTCTAATGTAAGAAAAGTTCTCCAGTTCCTTGAGAGGAGAGGTGATCCACATCATGTTGCTGAGCACGTTCCACAATTTTATTAATAAGACAGCCAGCAGATGAATACGTCAGAGTTAGGCTGTTAACTGTCACCAAACATGGAGTAGAAGCGTACAAACATTTTCATGAACATAGTTCCAAGCTGAAGATGGGGAAAAAAAAATCTCTGACACTATCTCAAAAAAGAAATTACCACCTGCACAACCATAATATACAAGCGTTAAGAGTTCAGAGGTGTTGTGTTCAGTGTTCTACAAGTGCGTAGGCAATCGATCTTCTTTTTTTTTTTTTTTGAAATGTTATCTTGCGGGAGGCAAACCTTGTGCACCAGGCACAATGCCTTACACATAAGACTCTCCGACACATCAGGGATGTGACCATTCTGTTTCTCTACTGCAAAGTCCAAATAAAACACACCTTACAATTCTGGCTTCATTACATCTCCCTTCCTCTGGAACAGAGTACCTATCGAGAGCTGCCACAAGTAACTGTCATCAGCTACGAGTTCTTACAGCAAGAAGAGAGAAACTTCGTCTCTCGTATCACCTTAAATGTACAAAATTATGCATCTAACTTTGACAACGTGTATGCAAGTAGTCAAGACATATAGTCACTGTAATAAGCAGGCTCGCTGTAAATCAATGGCTAACGAGACAAAATTATACTTAATGTTTATCTGAATAATATAACTAAAACTTCTTTGACTTACATCAAAATGAATAGCAAGTAAAAATGTGCAAGATATATCAACTATCTGGAGGGCAATAAACGGCAGAGTATATATATGAAAAAAAGGTAGTTTTGGTTTACATCTAAATGCAAATCTAATTCTAAGCGTAAGGGATAGTAATAAAACAGCAACAGCAATAATAATAATGATAATGATAGTAATGATTATAATAATGATAATAATAATAATAATAACAATAATAATAATAATAATAATAATAATAATAATAATAATAATAATATTAATAATAATAATAATAATAATAATAATAATAATAATAATAATAACAAAGTCAACATTAAGAACAACACAGACGAATTTTAACAAACATTGATAGCAGCAATAATAAAACACTGCAGATAGAAACACCACGAAAGTAATGGTAATACTGATAATAGCAATACTGACATCAGTAATTACAATCTTTATTATATCAAAACGAGTCAATCAATGATTCTTACATTTTATCACCAACAGTGACAGTATTGACCTTAGATGCAATTCTGAGAGGTTTACAACCAATCTATAACAAATTGAGGGGAAAAATAATAATAAATCTATAACTGATTTTTCATAAAAGATTTTCCCTCTATCAGCGCTACCACAAGTATTGGAGCGTTACCAGTATTCATTCACTCGATCAACAAGATCTCCTGACATATGAACATGGCTTCCATAATCCCCACTTCCGCTTCCCACAATACCCGCTTCATTACGAATATAACCTTTGCTTTAACGAAATAGAGGACGGCGGCATACCGTCCCTGCGAGCCACTTATTAAGGTTGCCGGGGATTAATTCGCCGAGTACCAGTTGGGTCCGTTGTTTAAAGCCCGCAGCAACGGCACATTCTGAAGAGGACGAGCGCCAGAAATCGTCCGTTTTCTTTTATCTTTTTATTAAGTGTTTGAAATTTGAGGAAAGAAAATGACAAACTAATCTATTACACATTTCGATATCTTTCGGTTTTGATGTGATGAAGTTTTCATCCTCTTCATTCTATATGACAGACAAATTTTTTTATAATCACTACACATACCATTTGCTTTAAAAGCTATTATCTTCTTAGTTTTACTTACACTTAGATGGCAATAACTTTATGGAACTTTGTGGATAATCAATCTTAAGAAACGGAGCTTCAAGTCCAACAGCTATGTTATCTTATTCAATACTCATATTATGAGCAATGAATCACAAAATGTATTAAGCAACTCCAAGGGCACTGAGGGGTTAATTAACCCCATAATTCATCACGTAACCTGGTATATAACATGGAATGATCTTCACCACACAGACCAGGATATTCCACTAACAACCAGTCAGTTAATGTTCCGCCTATCATCCGTCACAACACAATTATTTTGTTAATCGCATCTGTGTTCCTACTTTCCTTTAATGAACCGAAGCTCTGAATGTTCATATCAAGCTGATTATTTTTTTTCTTGTTAAAGCAAAGCAGTGTTCATATTTTTTTTTGCAAATAGTTGCTTGTTATATGATTTTCCACTGGTTGCAGTCACGTGTATAAGAGGATATTATTACTAGTCCTGCACAGAAGTACGAGTATTTCAGTCTTAACATTAAATACGTTTTATTCTATTAGAGGTTCCTGTTACTGATTAATTGTTCTTAAAGTCTTTCTTGCAAATACACAGCCAACCGAACCCATAGAATAAATGGATCATAAGATTTATCACAGTGTAATATAAGCTAATTTCAAATTCAAATGCAGTGAAATAATAATAATATTATTAATATCTATACTGGATAATGATAATGGTATTGGTATATAGAACATCATTATCATTAAGATCCTAGCCATTACAGTAGGATGATATTAAAAAGAATTTAATGTCATCTAAAGAAAAAAGAAAACGTCTGAGTTATATCTCTCAGACTTTGTAGATAAACTTTTTTAAACTATCTAAAGTATTTTTCATAAATCTGGCCCATATATCACTACTGGCCCTTCTTTGGCCTGTCTGGTTTGCTGCAAATGAGAAAAAATGGATGTTACATATTCCTGTGACTGGACTTCCATGACCCCTGCTACCCAGAATTCTATGAATCCTTCGCAACATTTCGTTATATTCAAAGGACGAAAAACAATCTTTAACGAGAAGCAGCTAAGTGATACAGATGAAAATAGATACCTTACAGATAAAAAAGAAAGATAGTGATTGAAAACCGGAAAGAAAGGCAGACAGACAGACACATAAACAAGAAAGAGTGGCTGAGTTCATTTCAAAGGGTTCTGTCTGTGAACTGGTGTTCGTGTGTGTGTGTGTGTGTGTGTGTGTCTGTCTGTCTGTCTGTCTGTCTGTGTAGCGTGAGGTTACTCTTTTGATGCTGAAAACATTTGGTGATAAGAGACGTTCCGGGGTTCTCCAGAAGATAGATATTACGGGTGCATGACTCTGAGGAAGTGGCAACAGAGAATATGTATCCTGGTAGATTTTAAGTTAGAGGAAATATAACCTGTATATTCTACGTCCTGGGGATTCTAAGTTAGAGGAATAAATCCTGTAGATTTTTAGGTCTGGGTAAATATATCCAGTAACTTTTAAGTCAGAGGAAACACATACTGTAGATTTTAAGTTAGAGGAAATATATCCTGTGGATTCTTAAGTTCTTTCAAGATATGACATATTATAGTTCACAGATAAAACACGCACCATAAAACATCTCAAGAAGCTGTACACGTAGAAATACTGTGATCATCAAATGGCAGCTCGAAAAACAATTAAAAGCAAAAACTGTACTTGAATAATAGAAAATCCAATGTGCATTAACAAACACATTCTCTCGTTCTCGTAATACAAGACAAATATCAACCAGTTAAAAGTATTCTCAAGTACACAAAACAACACTTTACGTAGAAAAAGAAAGAAAATAAGCAACGTCCGTTTCACCAAGAGAATTGAAAATATTTCCCTAAAAAAAAAAAAAGAAAATCCTCAAACGCGTGACGAAGATGTACTAATTATTCCTGCGAATACCAAAATACGTGTTAAAATACGTTATCACGAATTGCGGGACGAGTTACGGCTACGGGGGAAGAATAAGAGAAAAAAAATAAGACTCTTCCACCGGAGGATAATAATTCATCCTGACAAATGTTCAGCATGAGGAATGCATACGGCGAGGGAGCGAGGGAGGGAAAGGACTTGGGAAAGACAGGACCCCGGCATGATATATGAGGCTCGCATGAATGTTTGAGACGTAACAGGCACGAAGTGAGAGAGCTCGTGTGTTATTTACGGACAGAGAGAGAGAGAGAGAGAGAGAGAGAGAGAGAGAGAGAGAGAGAGAGAGAGAGAGAGAGAGAGAGAGAG